>VUQR01019753.1:16428-39281 GCA_015108515.1 Hemichromis elongatus
GCAAACTTCCCTAGTTGCTCTTGACCTCACACTATCTCAATTAAACTTCGGGGCTTTATTGGCCTGCAGATTTGCATAATTTATGAAGTGCCCTCAGGAAGTTCCTCCTCATTACAAAGCATGTTATTATGGTTTATTAGGTTCAGAATCAGGGTCTTTGTGTGTGCTGCCTGATAACACAGCTTACACAAAACAAACTAGTGGGACACAAAGTCTCTCTTTAATGTCTTCCATTAAGTTTAGGCATGTGTGACTCATACAGCTCCTTGAAACTCAGTGACCTCATCTTCAGGAGCGAGAGGAGAGTCTGTGAAGTTCAGTTTCTGGATGAGTGCTTGGTTCTTCATTTGTGTTGTGTTTCAGCTGTTGATAACATTTTGTAATATTATTATATTATCAGAACATTACCATTTCAGCACCATTTTTTACTCTACCGAGAGGAGCCAGTATTGCTTTTATTATTTGTATTTGGTGGCTGATTTCCATGGGTGCAGCTACCTCCCCTCCCTCTTAGGGTTTGACTTATTGTCCCGTGTGAAAATGTCAAAAAATATCTTCATTTTGCCTGTTCTGACGAGGAGTGTGGCGTTAGGATTCCCTAACATCCTTGTTATTTACGCAGGCTAACAAGGTTAGGACAGAATTTAGACTCCTGAATGTCATGACGGCTTTAAAGAACTGAATTTAATAAGCTCCGCTGTCAGGTTGGGGTGCAGCAGTACATTTATATGCATGAATATGTATGTAAGCACCTCTTCCTAATGTTTAACGGATTAACAGCTGAGTCTGTTACCTGTTTTAGAATTGCCAGAGGAAGAAAGTTTCTGAATCTAATGGGGAGGCATTATTTATTGTCATTATTATTATCATAAGCTGGGAGGAATGCCGTACTGAGCTAATGTTAGTAACTAAAGTAAAACTGGTTTAAAATGCTGCACTCCTTTGGCCTACCCTAATTACTTGAGATCAATTTACATATTATGATAATTTGTGAGTCATATGGCACTTTCCTCCTTTGTTTGTGAATTAATAGGCTCCGACTGCACTGTTCGGGTGGAGGTGGAGATTCTTGACCCAGTCGATGGAGTCTGTGTCCCTGTTGGTCCGTTCAGCTGAGTCAGGTCTGCCCTTCCCACACCACCTTATCCTCTGTCTCCTATCTCACCATCTCCTTTATATGCCCTCATCATCCCCAGGCCAATATATTCCCATTTACTGTGGCTGACAGTGGTTATGAACAGAGCTACAAATAGCACTGGGTCATTAAATGAGGGCAGAAGTAACCTGAAGGTGAGAACAATGGGCTTGTTGCTTGAAGGTTGCTGGTTTAAATTTCTGACCAGGGGAAGAGAAGTCAGCACTATCGCTCATTGCGCAGCTGTTCAAAAGTCACAATGTTTAGAAATTCCCTTTCATATCTGACTTATGTGGTCAGTGTTGGGATCATTACTCGAAAAATAATGCATGCATCATGTTGCATAGGTATTATTATGGGAAAGACATTTCTTGCACCACTTGTTTGATGACCTCTGTGTTACTCTGTAACATGGAGACATGCATTGCCACATAATTGCCAGTTAACAATGTAAACTATTTCCAGCTTTGTTTATAAGTCTGACCTGCCGATACCATTAAATAATAATGGAAATAATAATAATAGATAATAATAAATAATTTGGTAAAAAAATTAATAGCTATACACAAAAACAAAAGCAGATGCAACACATTTATATAACTAAACAAATGCAAGTCACAACATTTTCCAGTAAGACTTACTTGATAATATAACACAGCTAACTAACATTCACACACCGATGAATGCATCTTGCCTTCTTGCTTGCGTTCAACAAAACATGAAACATGTAAAAACAAACAAGCAAAAAGCACTTGGACAATTGATAACACGAGCGCAGCTATGAGGGCATCAATGCCGTAGTGCAAACACAGGTCGCAAACCTGACGTCAGCATTTGTCAGATCAGAATCAGAATCAGAATCTTGTTTATTGGCCAAGTATATGTGCAGACAAATACAAGGAATTTGGTTCCGGTAGATGGTGGCTCTCAAGCACAGCAATATATCTCTCACAGACACACACACACACCCACACACACACACACACACACGTCTATATATACATATATACATATACATACAGACACGTGTCTGTATACTGCATACAGTTGCAGTCTGGCAGTGGGAGCAGTGTGACAGATCAACTGTTTAGAAGGGAGATGGAGAGGGGAAAGAAACTGTTCCTGTGTCGGGTGGTCGCAGAAAGTGTCGCAGAAAGTGACGTCGCGGACCCTAAAACTTTGATTATGTATGTCCGGAGAATACGGAGAAAACGCAGATCTTAAATTTTTAAAAAGATCCGTTTTCGTGCCGCAAAACTGTGTTTCCGTGTGGATGACAGGCCGAACCGTAGAAAAATATCTTCGTTTTCGCTACGTGTGGACGGGGCCTAAAATAACACCACAGAAATTAGCTGAGTCCCAAAAAATGTCACAAAACTCAATATTAAAGAAGATACACAAGTTATGAACACATAATCACTTCACGAATATCACCACCACAACTTTACTGTAGAAACATGGACAGGTACACATCGAGGCTCCAATGCTACTAATTTGCTTATTTTTGCTTTTATTGCATGTTGAAGACCAGGATCTTGCTATTCAGCTTGTCATACGCTCACATTTGCTTTGGTTTGATATATATAAAGTCATATAGAGTTAAGCACACAAACATCAAAGAGAAAAATAACTCAATTCTTATTTTGAAGGCGTCAGAGAGCAGGAGAAGAGGATAGTCGATGGAAGTATTCCCAGAGTGTTGGCTGAGTGACGTTACGTTATGTATGGCTACACAACTTAGTATAGTGACTCCCATGTTGTAATTCATTTTTTTTTTAATAATTAAGCCATCCTGTTGTTCTATACTGAGTTTAGTGTTTGTTGACAGGATATCCTTGAAGTCAGACACAATTCATGGTAGAGGCATCTTTTAATAATGTCAGTTCCATTGACTATTATTTGCTTGACACCCCTTTAAGTTCTAACACTTATACTTATCTCTTTAAAAAACAAATAGGCCGATATCTTACCTTCTGAAATTGGCCTTTTAGAAAGTAGGAAAAATATCCTTAGCTAAGCTGAATTTCTTCTTGTTTTGTTGCATCCTTTTTATGTAAGCAGGTGTAAAGACTTCTGCAAGTTTTACAGATTTCTAAGGCTGTTACTTTGTTACTCTTACAGTTACCCTTGGGTTCTTTCAAACTCTCAAGACTGCAGACTGTGCTGTTTGGAGAAAGTCGGGTCATCCAGGGAGAGTAGTGCAGCGTTCCTGAATTTCCTCCAGACTGCAGTCAATGTTTCTCATCAAGAGAGAATCACTTAACGATAACCACAGTTTGTATGAATTTATTTCTGATATAGTGAAACATCTACAACCAATACTTCCAATCTCATCTCTTTTAATTGGAATGCCTAACTCGTAATAGCTTTTGAAAAACATTGTTAGCACTGAGGTCTACTTACATCAGCTTGCACTGAGTAATGAAAAGTACACCGGTCTTTGTGTCAAGTTCAAACTGTTTTTTTCTTTGTCAGGCCACATTTTTATGACTGCAGCACTGCAACAATCATGCTTATTGTAGAGGCTTGCAGACTTTTTCTTTTAGCTGTACATGAAATGCCTGATTGGCAACAGACTGAATAGTTGGTAAATGTTTCTAGTCAGTTAGTTGCTGTGCAGTGAAAATGTTTAAATCTATTTCAGCTCTTTGGCTTGATCAGTAAAGGTATATAAAGGTAAAAAAAAAAAAAAGAAAGAAACCATAAGAGTAAATGACTGACTCCCATTTCAAAGTGAACAGCTTAAAGGTCACAATGCACCTTTTTAGCTCCGGCATCATTTATGTTAAATCCCTTGCGGTTATTACGTTACATTAACATGGGTGGAGTGGTTAATATGAACAAAAAAAATGTTTAAAAATCCTAACATTATGTGTTTGGCAATTTCTCTGTTAGCTGATATACCCGTTGAGGAAGCAGATATTATTTCACCTCTGAGATTTTCACATCACACTTGAATTCAAATTTGACTGAACTGCCCTATAGTATTGAAACTAAAGTTAATTAACAGAATTAAAAGCATACAAAGCAAAACCTCAGAGAACCAGAGCTGTGACACAGTTTTGACATTCCCACAAAGAAGACGAGGAAGCAGATTTCATGCTTTTAGGTTCGCTACTGTTTCCTCGCTCTCAGAGGTGTCAGTACAAGTTTAAATGGATCCCTCCACCTTATGTCAGCCTGCTGGAGTTGAGCAAAGTTGCTGTTTTGCTGATGGTCAACCCTCTTTGATCATGAGACACGAATCGAGGGCCTCCGGTCCTATAGTGACTAAGCAGATATGACTCAATGAGGCAGAGAGTAACCTGACTCAGCTGAAAACAAAGACTCTGCTGTCATAACAATAGGAGCGGCAGGGAAAATTAAACATTTAGCTGACCAAACCAGAGGAAAACAAGGATGATAGCTACAGTAACACATCCTGAATAAAATG
Organism: Hemichromis elongatus; assembly: GCA_015108515.1. Taxonomy (NCBI): domain Eukaryota; kingdom Metazoa; phylum Chordata; class Actinopteri; order Cichliformes; family Cichlidae; genus Hemichromis; species Hemichromis elongatus. The sequence goes on from VUQR01019753.1 coordinate 20,997, forward strand.
CTCTGTACACCCAGGAGACCGTCTTTATTTCACAAATTACAGTGTATAAAAAAAGATTAAGTTACATGCAAACAAAAGCACATCAGATCTAGGAATCCTGAGAGAACAAATCTAATGAATTCACACTATTTCCCTTACCAGCATTTTACCCAATAAGGGTACAACTTTAAACATTCAAAACACAGCACCATAAATGGAAATTTATTAGAGCTACAAAAAGATCCACTGTGTGGCCACAGGCAATCAAAAGGAATCAAGGGATGAAGTGAGCATGTGAGACGGAGGAGAAGAATGGTAAGTGAATATAAAGACAGGGGTGGCTAAAGCACCCGGAGGTCAACAACAAACGCTTCACGGGCAAAAATAGAGACAGCTGTGCCTCAGGATATCAACTAATGAGCATGGAATGCATTTCTTTCAAGAATTCAGGAGCACATGTTATGAAGTGGAGGCCATAGGAGTGGGTGATGGTCTGTGGCAAATGATCATTATTAGAAAGACAAAAAAAACCAAACCATAATGAATAATCAAATGTTTTTTAAATGAGGGGTTTTATGCCAAAAGTACAGAAGTATTTTGGGGAATGTTTTATTTCCAACACTACATTAATCATAAAATAAGCACAACATCGAAAAAGCACAAGTGATCATCAAAGCCACTTCTTGGCAGAATCTTGAGTAATGCTTTAATTATGTCCTTGACTTTGATGCCAGTGAAAATTTTGTATGAGTATACTACAGTTTAGGGGGTGATTACCTCATCGCACTGCAAAAAAACATTTGTGTACACATGCCCCTTTTCTAAAAGCCAATTTATGTTTACTTAAAAGATAAGGCCTGTACTCAAACTTAAACAAAACCAGTGAAAGTTAGTGTTAATATTCTTTAAAATCACTGTGTTATTATGTCAAAACAACATAAAATCTGGACACTGGAGGTTTTTAGCAAACATTTTAGGAGAGCAGCAGATGTCTATGATGCAGGGATTTGAGATTTTAGAAGAGATATACAAAAGGTGTTTAACCGTAATAACACAACTGCTGCGAGTGCAGTTTATCTGCAAGTAATAGTGTGTTTAATTTTGCAGTAGACTCGAAACTCAAATCCCTTCATTATTAATCTAAGCATGCAAATGATTTCCACAGAAAAACAAACAAACAAAAAAGTTATTAGAAATATTAATGACAGTGGCTGCGAATATGTGACTCTTTACACGTCTTATATACATTTTTTTTTTATTGTTACTTGGTACAGCTTTGTCTGATCACCTGGCTGTTATGCCAAAATCATACTCAGTCTGAAATCTGTAAATATAGCATTTCATTTTACAAGCTGCAATAGATTCATAAATAATTATAAATCTATTATAAATGCATAAATGTATTAATATTAATAATATTTTATAAAGAAATATCAACAACATGTTTTTTGTCTTTGTTCGCATTGGTGCAGCTTTTAGAAAATATAACTTACAGTCAATGTTTTTCAAATTTATACCGTGTTAAATTTTTATTACATTAATTGATTGTCTTAGTTTACATTGAAATGGTTTAGTTTAGCTTTAAAATATTAAATGCACTTTTTATGTATCTCACTGTATTCCATTAATAGCGTTGGCACATAATATAGTGATATTATCTGTTGCTCAAAATATTAAAAGAATACTTGAATGTTGATTTTGGGGTATTTTTGAATGTAGTTTTGACTCCCACTGATCGTTGTTATTTTGTTCTCATCAAAAAACAAAGTGGGTACCTTTAAACATTTCCAACATGAGTACACATCATGATCTGATGTGAGACTTATAGTTTTGGTCAGAAGTTCTTTCATTGGACTGACCAATACTTGGAACAATGTGGAAGACCAATGAACATGAAGATCTACACTTCTAAACAAAGGCTGTTTTTAAGATTTGTCACCTCTTTGCAGAGGTTTAGAAGAAGCACCCAACTGTCCTCAGATGAGAGTAAACTGGTTGTGACATCACCATAAACAAAGAGAACGCTGACCAAGAAAAAGTTTGAAAGTTTACACCTTCAAGTTCGACTCAAAGTTACAGCTACCAACATGCACCAAATGCCAAACGCCTAGTTTTTAAAGTTTGTCATAGTAGACAAAGATTAAGCTACTGTATCTGGCCACAATGACAAAAGGTATGTTTGGAGGCGTAAGGTGAGACTCAAACCTCCCAACGCTGTACCTACTGTCAAGTATGGTGATGGTAGAAACATACACTGGGGCTGTTTGGCTGCTGTAATAGTGCAATACATTACATTATATTAGAAGGGGATGGATAATTGAAGGAGGTCTACCTCCAAATTCTTCAACTTTACCTTAAATCAAAAGCTAGATGATTGCAAAGCAATGCATTGTATACAATGCAAGGTGGCTCACAGCTATGCAGCATGATTCATTATTTGTCAGAAAGCTCGGAGGCTGCTGAAAGTGGGCACAAAGACACCAAAATAAGACAGCGATCAGATTTACTTATTTAATTGTAAACACTGGAGGAAAATAACAAGGCGCAGTTGCGTGGAATGGTACTGGAGACCTCACTTGGCATGAAGCGCTGCAACAGTGGGAGAGGGTGGATAAAGAGGAATGAGGGATGAGCACCAGAAGAACAAGAGGAATGCTGGGATCAAGGGCTTACTTGCCGGTGGATGCTGAGTGAGCATCCAACAGGTGAGTTTGCTCCCATCCTTCAGTTACTGATGTTCCAGAGAAGACGGCAGGCAAGAGGACAGGCAGGTGGAAACGGTGAATATCCAGCTTCCAGAAATGAAACAGCGGAGTTGCTTAAGATTTTTGTAGAGACCTGTGTGTAGGCTGTGGAGTGCAGGTGGGTATTGAAGGCACGTTGAAGAAACTGTAGAAACAGGGAAACATGGTAAGTACAACAACTGATAGCGAGGTACAAGCACAAGGAGCGTAGGGCCTGGTTACCACCACAGGTACAGTACCTGACGCACTGGCAAAGAACCGATGGGTCTGAAATTTCACTTGAAATCTGAGTGTTCCTTAGTTTCAGACACGTCAGTTTGACAAATTTTTGTCCCTTCTTTAGCTGACTAAGAAATTAGCACCAGGAACATCCCTAATTAAACTGCCAGAATTACCATGACATTCATGGTCATAATGAGTGTACTGCTGACAACAACTATAGGTGTGCCTTTAATATTTTTTTGTTTGCTTGTTCGGTTTTTTAAAAAGTGTAGCCAGCGTTTATTGTATTTATACTGCAGAAAAGAGGTAACAGCAGATAAGGTGAAGCTTAAGTGGCATTGTTAGACTGTTTGGTTCTGTGGTAAGTGAGGAAATTAACTTTTTTTTCCACAGCAGCACCTCCTTGATAACTTTTACTCTGTAAAGTGCTTTTTGCAAATTCATTAAAAAATACCAATCAAATCACATTGTTTCTCAATGCAATGGCGCCACTTGTTTCTATTAAATAGATTTTAATTGCGCTTGTCTTTGAAAGATGAACTGTAGTGTTGTGAAACCGCTTCTCGTTGTATTTGCGCTGCTACAAATGGCTGCAAAAAACACAATTTTTCATGTGTGCAGACGACATCCTTGGGGTTGAAATTAATAGCGAGAGCACTGCTAATAGATTGTCTTGTGTAACCCTTTGCACTCTGCTTTGCGACTACGTAGGCTGCACACACAGCGCCACCAGTTCTCATAAATTCCCAGCCGAGGGTGAGAGTGAACGTTGACGAGGACCGAAGCTTTATCGGAGAATGATAAATCCCTCTCCACTGCCACACAGAGGATCGCTGAGGAACCTTGAGCTGATTTATCGAGCTCAGAAAAACAAGGAGAGTGAAGAAGCTGTCCTCTGGCTTGATATCGCTGCCATTCTTCATCTGGGTGACGTTTCACTCAACCCTTGAAGAAAGTCCCAGGGAATACTACGCTTGCTGTTTTAAGGAAAATTTTTTGTGACATTTCTGCTTCATAAGATTGTGTTTAGAGACAAAATAGGAAGAGAAAGGAAGCTTGAGAGCAATAAGAGAGGGTCATAGGATTCATTGAAAAGTCATGACATTGGAAATGCAGGTTCTTATTTTTCTGTTGTTGTTCCCAATATGTCTCCTTGCAGAATCTGTACACATACAATATAAACAGTACTGTGCACAGATCTTGGATCTCCCCTCATTTCTCTATATTTCTACTTCCAAGGAGTCAGACTTTCTTGTTATTTTTTATGATCTTAAGCAATAGTCCTGCAGGGTTTCTGGAGATCTTTCAGAGTTTTTCTTTGCACACTAGCTGTTTTTATTGAATCATATTTAGTCCAGTCCTTGTACCTTATCTATTTCAAACAAATGATTTCTTTCCTTTTTAAGTCATTTAGCTCTGACCTGTGAATCAATCAAACATAAGAGTCATCAAATTAAATAGTGCCAATACAATAAGTTTAACTTTGCAAAGAACCCATTTCAAATGTTATCTTTTGGTTATCTTTTTCCTTTACTTGCAAAAATGTATAATTTGTGACCATTTATTTAGTCAAACAAAGATAATATAATGTGACAGGCATAAAATGGTATTTTTGCACCAAAAAGGTAATTTACAAGGAGCTATTAGCCAAAATCTTTGTCAGCATGGTGTGCATAAATAAATAGAGGAAACTGGTGGAGGGCAAAGGAAGAAGTAGCAGGCTTGAAAAGAAAACTATTGACAGAGGATGAACTGTATCTGAATGTCATGTCCTTAGGAAACAGCAAAACATGCAGCAAGATCTGACACAGGACCTGTGGGATGCATCTGGTGCTTCAATTGATCCATCTATTGTTTATCAAAGGCTCATTAGAAAGGTTTAAAAGGCTGAAGCATGGTAAAAATCAGTGGCAAAACACAGAAAAGTATGATCAGAATTTGATCCACCATGCAAAAGCATGTGGAAAGCCTCTGATTGGCAACAGCTTCAATTATCAGCATGAAAATGATTCTAAACACAGTGCCAATAAAGTAAAAGCAAACCTGAAGAACCAAACACACATTGGAGCAGTCGTGGATTGGCCTCCCCAGAGCCCAGACCTCATCGTTATTGAAGCAGTGTGGGACAGAGACCGAACCAAAAGGCAGCCAACATCCAAAGAAGAGCTTTAAATGTCCTTCAACCAGCCTGGAGAACTATTCCTGATGACGACTTAACGAAATGACAAAAAAGCTCAGGATGCGTGGAAAAATAAAGATGACCATACTAAATATTGACTTTAAAACTGTTTTTGCCTTATATAATGTGTGTTTGCACATGTTTAAATACATTTCTGCATGTGTTTCACATTTTTCCTTGCAAAGGAATGAGCGGTGGCTCATGATGGTACACACTTTTGGCTGCTCCTTCATTCACAAGATGTGATAAAATGTGTGGCAAACTGCACATATCATGCTAGAGCTGCTGTATTTCACAGGAGGAGGGTAAACACGTATACCACAATACCGCAACATTAAGAGAGAGAGAGATAGACTTAAGAAGCAGATGGGAGGAGAGAAATAGGAGAGGTTGTGTTTAGAGGTTTTATGTTTTTTGTGAAATGTCTTGATAAAAGTAACTGGAGTAAATTCATTTTGAATTGTTCAAAAGCTACAAGAAAATACTGTACTCTGCAGTTCACTTCTGGCTAAAGTTTTCTGTGGTGAAGTTTACAGTGATGCACTATGTTGGACTGGTGCAGTGTAAGCAGTGGTGTTCATGGTAAATGTTAGCTTACATCAAGGGCAGCAGTGAAATGCTCCTCGTACCACTAGGGACCACTTTGGATTTTACCTTCCACATCTGCTCCCTGGTTCTTTTTCCTCGTACGCCTCCTTCCTGATGTCTGTGATCTTCTGTTCTTGGATTCTGTTCTTTGGCAGCTGCTTCTCTGTCTGGAACTCAAAGTCCCAGAGGATCTTAGACCTGTTGTTCTCAACCACTTTTACTGGCATCGCCCATTTTGTCCTTGGGGAGAATCCCAGCCGCGTGGTTGTGCCTCTCCCAGCACACACACAAACGGACCCATACATATATAAGTATATATAGCTGATAAAACAAGCTATAATGTAACTGAGTAATTATTTTTCACATTGTGCACTGCTGCACCTGATCATAGGGTTCCCCATCTGCTAAATCCCACTGTAACCCCTGGATATATAAATATATTTTTAGGACATTGGTGCCCAAACTAAAAAATAATAGAGCTACTCTGCAATAATGAGTCTTCTGCAAAGCTGTGATCTGCCAGTTTGGAACACCAGACAGAAACTCCTATGACTTCTCTGTGAAATAAATTAATTTGATGTCAATTTGGTTATCAACAGACATATACAGAGACCCACTGAGTCTATAAGTACCATTGTTTATAGCTGTTCAGAATTAAAATTATTCCATAAAGTTTCTTCTGGAAGGTAAAGAAAAAAGAAAATGATACATATACATTTGTCTAAACAGATTGTCCCTCTATCACTTGAGTTACCTTTTCAACTACAAAGCATCTAACCCAGGTTTGGGCAACTCAAGTGTCCCTGATCTAACCCTAACTCCAAGCCTTAACTTCACCTACAACCAGCATTCTTGTCAGAGCCAAAATGTGGATATAATGATACTAATTATATTCTATCACTGCAATCCCCCGTTTAGCTCCTAGTGTAAGACAGCTACCACTGTCAGTGCGCCCCAGGGCAGCTGTGGCTACAATGTAGCTTGCCATCACCAGTGTGAAGTAAAGCGCTAATACAGGTCATTTACTGTAGCTACATTACAGAAAAACTCTCTGTCAGCTTGTGTTTTGCATTTACTTCTTACTTCATAGCTGTTCAACTAAATGTAAAAGCAGACTTAAGGTAAGTAAATCAGGTTGAAGGACAATGAACAGATACATCTAGAACATTTACATCACAAAATCAGTGCCTCCCAGAGGACTCCAAACATTACAGAGCTAACATTGTGAGAGTTCTCGAGGTCAGATATTTCTTTTATACGCGGTAAAGTTTTGTTGAATCTTTCTTTGTACTCCTTACTGAAATCTGGACAGCCGGCACAGCTGTTCTGCAACCAACCCAGACACATGACCCAATAATTACATTTTACTTGTGTCGACGACTGGTGAATTGCCATGTTTTGCCACTGTTGTTTTTACCTGGTTTCTTCCATAAAAACATTCTTTAGCATTCTTTAATTTCAGTCTGAGTAAAGAAAGAGGGAAATTCTTACAATCTGATGCACAGTCTGAACCTAGAATGGCATTCAGACTATTGCCTTTGGTAGCAGCAGTACAGAGCCTTGCCACGTGATTCATTTATGGTTAAAAATATCGTTAGACTGTTACTGAAACCACTTTTGCAATAGACAAGACTTGGATTGAATATCATCTGTGGTAGTTTAGCTGGATTGGAATGAAAAAAAATCGCTGGTATTTAAAATAATTTCAAAGGTTTTCATAAAATCTAATTGTCGACTTTCAACTAAAGCAGAACCCAGCTCGATCCAATGACTCCAACAGCACTTCCTGTGTGAAAATACACATGGTGCTACAGTGCTAACTGCAGTTCACTGTATGAAGGATCTGGTGTGTAAATATTTTGTGGTTTGTTTTTTTTTTTAAAGATGACCTTGAGTTAATTTTATTTGACTTTTTAACTCCAGGGAACATTTTATGTACATTTCAGAAAGCACCATTTAAATCCAATGAAGACTTTATTATTTCTGTCACAAATGCATTGCTTTCCAAAGCCTGTAAGCAGTTTTTAAGTTGTAAATTAAACGTGTACATTTTTATGGAGCAACTGCCAAGTGACAGTAAGCAGTATTAGGCTTGTCACAGGCCTTGGAATAACCCTTTACAGGGAGGTAGGTCAGCATCGCCTCTTAAGACAGAGAAAGGTATCTCTTTACCTTTAGGCCCTTGTGTTCCATGTTGTGTTCTTTTCTTATTTCTCCCACTAATCACTGTGACACCAGTGGTGACAAAGCTGGCAATCATTTGTCTCCAAGTGACCTTTGGACAAAAGCAGAGTGATGTAGTTACACTTCAAACCATGCGTACATCCTTGTATCCAGGTTTTAATCCGAGTTCACGGACACACAGATCGATCCCATTTCAAATTTCACTTAGTCAATTCATTAATGTAGCAAAGTTTGCTACTTTTTTAATATGAGAAAAACTCATTTTTGTATTCCCTTTACATTTGTGTCACTTGATGATCAACATGGAAGCAAAGCAGTGATGTATATGTGAGATATGGGAAGGATAACACTGAATTATTTGGCTTTACGTGATTTTCACTACTCTGTACAGTTTAGAGCTTTCCTGTTCTTCAGAACAGGATGTTGAAAAAAATTGGGGTTTTTTTTGAGACATACAATTTACTTGCAAACACAGTAAATTAAATGGTGAGTGAGTTTGTTATTTTGGCAGAGGAACCAGTGTAAAATTGAGATCGAGCTCCTCGAAGCAGGTGCGATGGAAAAATTAGGATAATTTCTGCCGGTGTCTGGTTTTGCCTCAACGACACCAGTTTGTTCAAATGTAGCCATACATCTTGGTTGAGCGTGATGACGAATGAGGAGAGACAGGGAACATGAGGCTGCTCGTGAAGAGCTTCAGTTTGGGGCGTTTCGATTGAATCTAGCATCGCGGGCTCGAGCTGGAGCACCTTCACCGCTAAACATATCTGACACCTTAATGGTGGAGGCAGACAGGCATGTTTGTTTAGTCTCTGTAAGGAAGACAATTGTTTTCAAATTATCTCTGCACCTGTCTGCTGCATTGCTCCAGTCAGCTGTTTGCTCCACACCCCCCACCTCCCCAACCGCAGACAGCTGCTGTGAACGCTTGGCCTCAGCTGAGACACGATTGGCCAGATGCAGATCCATTAAGCAGTAGTCATACGAGTATTCACCCTTAGATTTGTTACCTTTCCACATTCACATTGCACATATTCAGTTTGCATCAATAGCAGTGGCAGCTACAATTAACCAGATTTCATAGCTGTACAGTAGATAGCAAACAAATGAAACTGATGTCAGGCGTTGTTCCTAATGAAAGCAAGTCTGTGAAACCATGGTAACAATTCCAAATGCTTATTTAGATTGTTATTTTCATCATTTCTTTTTAAATGCTTTGCCAGTGGTAATGCTACACTGTTGCAGTCACCTGGAGCAGCAGTCTTACATCAAACTGTATAAAGATGAGTTTTATGAGTATTTCCTGCAGACCGTTAAATTCCCTCTTTATCTCTAGATTGGCTAGACATTGGAGATCTTTTTTTATTATTATTCTTGATCTGCAGAGCTGAGTTCTAAGATGATGTAAAAAAAAGCATTCTTTTGATATCGACGTGTTTCAATAGAAGCATTTATGGAGAGATTATTTGCAAAAAAACACGCAAGTGGTGGTCAGAGTTTGACTGATTGCTCTTAAAGAAGCTCATAAAAAGCCAAGGACAAGTGTCTAAAGCCTGAGCTGCTTTCACGACCTTGATGCCAGCTGAATTCAATTTAATTTGTTCTTTTCAGTTCCACTTACTCCATCTCACGCGAATCCTCATAGTCCATCGGTGGCATTAACAGGATTATTTATGAAAACCATTTATTTAGTCACGACTTATACGACTGATAATTGCACACACCCGTGATTAGCAAAAATACATGCAGTGAGATGCACGCCTACAGGTGCGCTTCTCCACCACACTAGGCTGTGCAGGGCCGTGGTGCTTTGCTAAAGAAATTTAACACTATGCAAGTATATATACGCTCAACAGCCACTTTACTAGATACACCATTTGCCTGCCTTCTTCTTGGTGGCGCAGGTTCCACGGGGAGCGTTTGGTCCATGATAGCATCACACAGGTGCTGCACATTTGTTGGCTACACATCCATGAAGCAAGCCTCCTGCTCCACCACATCCCAAAGTCATTTAAAATAAAACTTCAGAGGGTCATCTTGATCATGCCTAAATTCCCTTGCTGTCATGTGATTGGCTGGTTAGATATTTTCATTAATGAGCAGCTAAAAAAGGTGTACCTAATGAAGTGACTGGTAAGTGTGTGTGTGTGTTTATTTCATTATTTATATTCCATTTCAACATTTGCTTTTGAGACCAATAATTTATTTATATCTAAATCTACAAATGCCACTGTCTATTAAGTATACATGTAATAGCGGTGTTTACCAGTGAAGGCGATGCTGTGGCACTCGTTGTCATTTCAGAAAAGTGTCATGCACTCAAAACAAAATTAAGCAACATTATATATGTAATACTATAGTGTATAAGGGAATGAAGCTCAAGAGCGTTGTCGGTGGGCGGTAAATGAAACGCAGTATCACGAACAACACCAGTACAATCAAAACTGCCAAAATCTGTTGAATTTTTGCAGATGCTTTGCTAATTGCCCCTGAATATATAATAAGCCGACCAACTCAAATGTGTCGTGTGTTGAAGGAATGTCGCCAGCTGAAAAACAGGAACGTGAACTATTTTATCTCTGCTCTGTTGGTGCTGTGGCAGCAAAACTAGCCTGTCACGTTCCAGTGGGCGTAGAGTGGCTATGAATTCCTTGTGACCTGGCCAGCTGATTGGCCTGTAATATGACAGCAGTGTTAACAAGGCGGGTACAGCCACAGAGTCCATCTCTGCTTTTGACTTAAACCCTGTGATCGCCAGGTCACTGGTCACACGTTTATGCGCAACAACATGCAGTAACATTATTCGAGCGTTACCTAAGTGCAGTAAAACCACAAAAGATGTTTTGTTATTGAATGCTATGAATGCTATACATTCAGCAACATCCACCTTTCCTCACTCGATTGCTCTGTCTCACATTCCTGGCTTGAGTTGTTATGCCCACCAGGCAAAAACAGCATGTAGCATTATGTAGCAATGGAGCATGTGACATGTTCTTCATCAGTAGGGGGGGGTTCCCATTTGTTGTGAAAGTATTTCTTCACCCTCAAAATGACAGTTTACAAGTGTCTCATTACATCTCACCATTGTGTCATGGCTTACGTTTGTATTTTTAAGATTCAACCTGTTTTAAAATTTGTCATGAGTAAATAAAAATCATTAAATCTATTTTTTTAAGCCTTTTTAAGGCCCAATGGACTAAGGCCCGGTCAACAGATGCTCAGTCTCAGGCCCCTTCCCTGGGCCTGGCAGGGCCCCAGTAACCCTATCCCGGGCATGGTGAACTGTCCTCTTGATCTTTTACTCATTTCGCTCCTTATCTGGTCCCTCACCCCGGACCAATTTACCATGGGAGACCCTACGAGGGGGCAAAAGCCCCTGGACAACATAAGTCACATTTTTTTACCTGTGTTTACCATGTCGGCCTAATGATCAACAGTTTAAATTTTGAATTCGACACTAGTATCACAAGAAATATGCTATTTTTGTCCCCCCATCACATAGTTGCAATTTCCAAACATTTTCCAGCTCTGTCTGGTATGAATTCATCAAGCGTCTCAAAAGGAGCGGACATCAGTCGCATTGAGCACGTAGATATTTGCTGGAAGCACTTTTTGAAACCAGTTCACCAGCAGTTTAATTTTGTTAAAGCTTGAGTCCATTTGCAGTATATTGCTGCCTTCAGGAACGAGCAATGCAGATGATTGGCTCTTACATGTTCACACCTGGTTGAACATGGGCGGTTTGACATTCATCGGAGGCTAATTGTGTGCCTGATTTTGAAAAAAAATGATAAGAACATTAGGACACAGCGTATCCCGCAGTAGAACTGTCTCTATGACGAATCAGTTAGCAGCATTTTAAAGCCTCTTAAGTGCGAAGAGAAATACAAGAATAATATTTTCCCGATATTTTATTCATCTACATAATGTCTTTACTCCACATCATGAGTCACATTCAATCTCAAGACATGAACTCATAAGCCTGTTATGCACCACCACCTGCTGAGCTTCTCAATTAATTTTGCCACCTTTTGCGAAATCACATCAGTAGAATTAAGTCTGTGCAGATATGCAGTTAAAAAAGTGAACACAGTGTTCAGCCATCCTCCGCTTTGCCCGCCATAACGCCACAATTTCCCCCCCTTAAAATGAATCCAGCACAAGGAATTACCCGCAGTGTCATTTTCCCTGCATGATCACACAGATTTCCATATCACAGGTTTTTGCAAAAAAAAAAAAAAAACATATCGGTTTATCTTTGCCATGTAGAGAGGAAGTTCTTCACCAGTAATGCTGCTGTCAGCAGTGCAAACAAAAAAAAAAGCTGATCGCAGGGCAGAATTATCTAGATTACCTGTCTCTTTTAGCACCCGAAGATATCATAGCGCCAGAGAACAGAGAAAGGCACTTGCCTCGCGCGCACTTGTTTATAAGATAATATCTTTTTACGATAAGTCCCCATTCCCAAGCCCCGCCCCAAACAATATAAATGTATATGAGGGAAAACTAGGGCGAGCTTGAATCAGAATTTCAATAGACCCCATTTTTGTTTAGACTTGCAATTTTGCAGTAAGCACCACCACACTGAGAATATCAATCAAACGCTCTTATTCTTACGTCTCCGAGATGTCTTTTGAGAGAGACGCCAGTCTGCTCAGTGGATGGTGGCACCACTGAGAATATCGACAGTAATCACAAGCACAGGCACATGTCACAGGCTGTTATTTTATTTTTTTGTGCTACATGAATTATTCCTCTGATATAAAGTGCAGCGACTCTGTCACCTCTCTCTCCCCCACACTGCTATGAACACCTCGACATTTCCAGGACCTCCGCGACCTCGCCATACATTAAACGGCAACACTAACTGCTGTTCCGCTTGCTGATTCACTTGCACAGTTTTCATTGGAATGAGGCTCATGGATGTTTGGCAGCGGAGGGCAAAAATAGAAACAGGGTGATGATGGATCGTAAAGTATTTGGTTTATTGAGCATAATGGCGCTGCGTTTATAGGGAGGATGGTGGACCATTGAAACTGGAGTGTCAGCTGTGTTGTTTAGACGCCATGAAATTCCCAGCAACCTTCAGGGCATTGCATATCTGCAGGTAGGAAGATTTTGTACACATACTGGCAAAAAATAATAAAAGCGAATGCTGTGAAACGAGGGGGTCAAAGCCATAATGACTTCCAATTAAGGTACTCTGACGGTTCAAAGTCAGAACTCAGGAGCTCATTGTGCTAGAGCCCAATATTTCATTTAATTGCAGTGTGGCTTTACTTTCAAAAGAAATTAGACTATTTTTTTTTAAGATGTCAAGGAAATATTTTTAGGTATGATAGCCACGTACTGTGAAAGCTCCATTTTCATTTATTTATATATATATATTTTTTTTTTTTCAGGTAGAGCTTGACATGCATTCCTGCCACTTATGGTTGCCTTAGCTCGAATAAAATGAAAAGAGACTTGTGGGTGCACAAAGATGTGGGGAATGTTAAACCAGCAGGCAGCACAGGTTTGCTTGCAACCCCACAGAAGCATATTTAAACCCTTACAGCTGATTGACTCCGAGCTCAGCCTCATTAGTGGGTTTGGAGAGGAAGGTTTCATGCAGGTTGGGTGGGGAGCGAGTTTCATAGAGCATGAAGGCCAAATACGCTGCATCCCATGACAATACCAAGGACACCGTTTTGCCGGCAGCAGAACCGAGGCAGAATCCTTGGCTCATCTAAAATGCTGTTTTCACGTAATGGGAGCGAGCTGAAAACAAATAAACCAAGCTGATAATGAGGCTTTCCTTCAATTTCTGCGACATTTTTCCAATAAGAATCATCTGTGCTTTTTAATAGACAACAAACATCTGTGCTGCTCAGTACCACAGAGTCTAATTTGTCTGGTAATTGTTGGCCGAGGGCGGAGTGAGCTAACCGTAGTTTTTGTCAATAGCTATTAAAGTTCTTAGAGATGTAATAAAATGGTTATTCATTACAGTATGCACCACTCTCATAATTCAACTGCTGATATAAGAAGCAAGTTAGGGAGCAGCTTCAGAGGGCTGCTTGCATAGCTGTAGAGACCGAGCCTGGTTACATTTCAGAGATAATAACAGATGTATAGCTTTAATGCTGCTAAGTTTAAAACAACCAACTAAACCTGTTGTAAATATCTTGATTAAAACTGGGACAGATTTTTTTATAAAGACTGAAGATGTTTGTTTTTGTGGAACATAACCGATTATTCAGCTTTGAATGTATACAAGGATGCACAGCTGTAATGCACAGCTGTAATGCACAGCTGTAACGTGTTTAAAGCAGTTGCCATCACTTCAGCAGTATAGAAGTATATTTAATTAGCTGTGATTCTGATGCCTTGCTAATTAGAGAGGAAAATAATTATACTCAGTTGACATCCTTTGGGGGCACCTTTCCACTCGACTTGATCGTAGATGTGCAAATTAAAAAAGATAGACCCAGAACGCAGTTAAAAACTCAATTATCTCCTGCGACTCCGTAGCAAGAAACAGGTGGACACGAGCAAATTATATCATGTTCTTACCCTTCACAGACGGACCCTCGCAGTTTGTCTACAGTAAGGTTCGTTGCATTTTAAGAGTTTTATTCTTTGTAATGTGGGCCAATTTTTTTTTTTCTTAGAAAATGAAAAAAAAAGTTTAAGAAAAAAATTTTAATGTATTTAAAACTTATTGGAAGGAAATACGTAGCAATACAAGAGATATTTAGAAGTTATTTCCCTTTAGAAAGTAAAATGTTATTTTATTTTTTGCTAGAAAAATGGACAAAGAACAATAAATATTTGTTTTATTGGTTTAATAAACCCTCACAAAACATGGCTCTGATGTGAGAGCCCAACTATGAACATGTGGATGGACGTCACAGTGGACATTTACAGGATGGAGAAAATGACAGCGGATGTGAACTACAAGACTGACCTGTGTGTGTCACGTTGGAAGAAATGGATGGCCTATATAATAGCACACAGGCCAGATTTTGACTTTATTAACCTTAAATAATATATTAGTTATATTAGTAAAATCTCACTCCCTATGTGTTGTTTTGGGTTTTTTTGGTGTTTTGTTTTGTTTCTATTTATTTTCTTCCTTCTGTATGGATGTTTTTGGTGTTTAAAAAAAGACAACGACATGTAGATGGATGGTAACAATTATTAAAGTTGATGCAAATGATGCTGAACAGTGATTCCTAAATGTCAATAAAAACTAAACAATTTAAAAAAAAAGAAAATGGGTAAAAAAAAAAAAAGTGAAGGGACGAAGCTTATCTGTCATCTGCCTGCTTTCCAAGGCGTTATTTTCCTTTTCTGTTCTCTACATAACTACATCTTTCTCATGCTGCCAATCCCAATCCAGTCGACCCCTGCCTAGTCGCGGTTCAGTACTCGCAGATTCACCTATTCGCAGGTTTTCTGTGGAACGTAACTCCAAATTATTTGTGGAAAAGTTGCCTGTTTGCTGATTTTTTGGTTGAGCACTTCAATAATATTTGATATGTATTTTTCATTGTATTCACATGAGTGTTCAAGTGTATATAAGCCATAGGGTATAAGGGTAATGTTCCACAATGGCTTTAAAATGATATTAAGGTATATTTGATGTTTGATCTATTAAAATGGGCAGTTATAAGTGTTTTAAGAGCAGGTCTCAAGTTTTCAAATCTCAGCTAATAACAGGCAGTTGTGGTCCCTAACTAACTCCCACAAATACCGGGGTTCGACTGTACTGTCATCATCACTCTAGTTCAGTCATCTTCTTGCCAACCTTCTTTGGGTCAATCAGCCTCGACTTTGTGTATTTTAGATATTTGCTCTCCATCATTCTCCTTTCAGACTCTCATTCGTGCAGTCTACCTCAGCTGGAGCCCAATCCATGACTCAGTCTTCATGCTCTACACCAATCTACACCCCGGGGAGGTCCTGTCCTAAACCCGATCACCACTGTGAGTCCATTCTGTCACGATGGATCGATCATCTTCCAAAAGATCTCTTCTTATTTAACTATGAAGAAGTATTTTTTTCCCTTCTTGGTTTCTTAGTTTTTATGTATTTTTCACACTTAAAGGATTTAGATCATCAAACAAATTTAATTTTAAAACTGCATTTTATATTCACTCCTGTCTTCATTGTCTAATATTAAAATTTGCTTGATTTGAATCATAGATGTGACAAATATGCAAAACGCTGAGAAATCAGGAAGAGGGCAAATGCGTTTTCACAGCACTGTCGCTTTTTAAGAGAGGACCTTAACTGACAAAGTGAACTAAAAAATGCATAATTTTTCTTTTCAGGTGTTAATTGATGGACTTCATGGCTCATTGTGATGTGTTTGATTCAAATAAGTGGTTAGAAAAAAAGAACTTCATTAAAAATACTGTAATGTAAGCTGTTATCATGCGCACATGAACCAAAAGAATGTGATTTTAGCTGATGGTAGTTTTTGCTGACATTTATAAGATTACACCAATTCATGCGGTTGTGAACAAAAGGACGAGTCAAATAAATTAGCTTCTTTTCAAAATGAGGAATGAGCTATTTTTAAAAAGTTTTGCACCGGCTTTTATTCATGCAAAACTAGTCTTGCATACTAAGGCCTACATTCGTGGCAGAGAAGAACACTTACTCTCTTTCATTTCTATAATGTGTCAGAATTTAATCCTCAGCAGGTCTTAAAATAAGATAAATAAAACTTACCTAAACCTAAAACAATATACATGTCAGTTATATACATGGCAATACAATAATCACACATGTCGTTATTTAACAAAAACTAATTAAAAATGCAGAAGCAGTGTGTGAAAAACCAAGTAGACCCTTGGGGTTTCCATAAGAATGAAGAGGATAAGTTGCTGCCAATCGAATGTACTTAATTAACTGATCATCAACAAGTGCGAGCATCTCTATAAAAGCAGAAGTTTTGGCAGTTTGCAGGTCTGAAGTCTTCAGATGTGTGTTATCACAACGCCAACGAGGAAAGACATCAGCAATTGCTGCTGCCCATCAGTCTGGGAAGGGTCATAAAGTCATTTTCAAACAATTTGAAGTCCATTATTCTACAGGGAGAAGGATTATTCACAAGTGGAAAACATTCAAGACAGATGCCAGTCTTACCAGGAGTCGACATCCCAGCAAATTAACCCCAAGGTCAGACTGTGCAATGCTCAGAGAAACTGGAAGAAATAAAAAAACAATTTAAAAAAAGCAAATGCTACAAATCAGACTCTACAGGCCTCAGTTACCACGATAAATATTAAAGTTCTATAATTAGAAAAAAGACTTGTTTGAAAGAGGTTCAGGAGAAAGACTCGTCTCTCTAAGAAGAACATGGCAGCACAGCTTAAATTTGCAAAACTGCATCAATAGGCCAATTTAATAGGCAATATTTTAGCCCCTTTTCCATAAATACCTACTCAACATATCAACAAAATATCGTTTAAGATGGCGGCGCGCACGGGTGCAGCGGCTCTTAGCTCTCCAGTTTGGTGCTCGTTTTTACTTTTACTGTGTATATTTTTGTGTAAATTTTTGAATGTTTGCAACGGCGCCATCTCTTACAGTCGCCAGAACCTAATTGACCTGGGTTTCAAATATAGTTTGTCTGTTTCTGGCGACTATCAGCGAACACACAACATCCTGGAGGAGATAGCGAGACCGCCAGGGTCACCGTGGATGGTCTGTCCACCCAGCAAGCATAGGAGGCGACGGAGGGAGAGAAAGCAGAAGAGGGGATGACGGTCGGGCTCAGATGCTAGGCTACATAAACAACCACACCGGCCGGCACTTCCGAGCCTTTTCCTATCGAACGCCAGATCCATCACCCACAAATTGGACGAATTGGAGCTTCAGATAGCCACCACGAGCTTTGCACGTAACTGCAGCATTATTCTTATCACGGAGTCGTGGCTTCACCCGCTGATTCCCGACGCTGCAGTCGAGTTACCAGGCCGCACGCTACACCGGCATGACAGAAACAGCAACTCAGGTAAAAGCAGAGGAGGGGGGCTTTGTGTTTACGTGCATAACGAGTGGTGTTGTAACAGCAGGATCATTGACACACACTGTTCTCCTGATTTGGAGGTCCTGGCAGTTTCGTGCAGACCCTTTTACATCCCGAGGGAGTTTACAGTAGTCATTGTGATAGCTGTTTATATACCGCCGGATGCTAACGTTGGCACGGCCCTCAGCCTCTTGCTCAACACCATAAACAAACAACAGCTTGCCCACCCCGATGGGGTTTTTATTGTCGCCGGTGACTTTAACAAAGCGTGCCTAAAGACTGTGCTTCCTAAATTTGTCCAGTATGTGGATTTTGCTACGAGAGGAGAACACACTTTGGACCATGTCTATTCAAACATCAGGCAT
>VUQR01019754.1:0-11725 GCA_015108515.1 Hemichromis elongatus
CGGCTCTTTTAAAGACAGCCAATCAGGCGACACCAGCTCTCCCATCAGGAAGGACCTTAAAGAGACAGCACACAGAGACAACACAAAAGCACAGACGGCCCAGGGCCATAACACCCCCCTTCCCAAGACCAAACATCTCCCCTATAGATGTTTGGCACTTAGGAGTGGAGAAAACCACGTGACAGTGCATCTGCCACCACGTTCTCAGTCCCTTTTTTTGTGATGGATCACCAGATTAAAATCCTGTACTAGGAGGGACCATCTCATGAGCCTCTGGTTAGAATTTCGCATCCTAGCCAAAAACACGGGGGTGGTTGTGATCAGTGTAGACAACGACAGGTGCTGAACTAGAGCCGATTATAATCTTGCGTGACACTGGGGCTGCCCAGTCTCTCATTTTGGAAAGTGCGTTGCCTTTTTCTAGTGACTCGTTTTGTGGAGCTGATGCTTTTAAAGACAGCTAATTGATGAGGGGACCAATCAGGCGACACCAGCTCTCCCATCAGGAAGGACCTTAAAGAGACAGCACACAGATACAACACAAAAGCACAGACGGCCCAGGGCCGTAACAGGCGGAAACTGGAGACGGAGCGAGTCAATGGACAGAAACTGAAGTTTTGGACTTGATTAGCATCTGGGGAGACAATTCTCTTCAAGCTAAACTTTTAGGGTCGTATCGTAACCGGCCTGTGTTCACCATTTTTACTTCCGTAAACAGAGTGCGTTGTGTGTGTGTGTAACTTCTTCTTTTGGGTGAAGGTTCACTCTAGAGCGCGTTTGCTGTCACATTTTATTTGCAGTGTGAACAACCACACAGAAAAAAATCGTATTTGATCAAAAAAAATCCGAGTTGAGCATTAAGACCTGCAGTGTGACCGTAGCCTAATACTATGACTGTGACGACTATGACGATAAATAACTGGGAAGGTAACACAGACAACACAACAGTGAACACAGGAGTACTGAGGACTTAAATACATACATAAGGTGATCAGGGGAAGCGGAGACACATGAGCACAGCTGACTAGGATGAAACATAATGAGAACACAGGGGAGAGTAAAATTAATCACACGAACACAGAACACAAGACCTTTTTCAAAATAAAACAGGAAATTAGACGTAAAACATGAAAAACTAGACAAGAACCGAAACATAGAAACCAAGGAAACAACAATAAATGATGGCTGCCTTTAACCTCAACTAAAAGCTAAATATGAATAACACAATAACTATAATTACAAACCTAACATGAAATGAATACAAAAATATACTCAGAGTGCTGGGTCAGTGACCCAGCCTGTGACATACACAAGGCATTTGGTAGCAGGTATATAAAACAAAAAAAAATCATATAAGTTTTGCTTGATTAATTTTCTGACTTCCCAGAGAAGCTCGGTGTGCCTGCTCTGATTTGGATCTAAAAATGCAAATTTGGCCATTTTTAGTTTTAAAGAAGTGTATGACAGATGTCTAACATGTGTGTTTTCTTGTTTTTAGGATTTTTTATAGGTTATTTAAGGCATTGCATATCTTCTTATCCGAGGTTAAGATTAAGACCACTTGGCAGATATTTACCCAGTATGTATATAACGTAATTTTTGGAGGTATTGTGTAATTCTTACATGAAGAATTGCATTACTTAAACAACCTCTAATTCCTAAGGGTAGGGACATTAGTGCTGATGCTTTAGTGAGGCACCCCACACCGAACTGCCCTACAATTTACTGCCAGTCTATTTCTGGCTCTCCTTTTTATGTCATTAAATCTCTCACCACATTGGGCTGCGGTTAGATGGGGGCCAGAGCAACAATTAACCAAATTTAGCTAATCTGACATCAGCTGAACTTAGCGAGGGCCTGAGTTTTGCTCTTGGCAATTTGGTGCTTCTTGCACATGGACACTGGTTTCCTCTCGCTCTACATCTTTAATCCTTCTCGCCTGAGAGGTTGTGTCCGTTGCATCCAGATAAACGCCAGCAGTTGTTGTGTGGATTTACTTTGTCTCTGTCGTTTTAACCTGAGCCAAGACGGACCCAGATGAGGGCTCAGTGAGGGACATACCACCTGTCCTTAGAATAATTCATTTGATTTTTGTCATTGAAGAGTTGTTCATTTGGCTATGATTATCATGTATTAGAATTGTTAGTTTGCTCATTACATCTAATGAAATTTAAAATAGCAATTCAGTATGCTTCAAAATTACTTTTTAAAATTGTTAATGTTTTAAAGGCGGCAGCAGGGCAGCACCGTGGAGCGGTGGTTTGCAGTGTTGCCTCACAGTAAGAAGCTGCTGGTTTGAATCCACCATCTGGCTGTTCAGTGTGGAATTTGCATGTCCTCCCTGTGTCTGCATGGGTTCTCCCCAGGTACTCAGGCTTACTCCCACAGTCCAAAATATATATAATAATGAATTGTAGTCTTTTCTGTTCCCCAAGTGATTTCTTTGATATATCTTAAAGGCTTTGAAAAACTAAGAAAATTACAACCAGTGGTCAATAAGACAAACAGAGCATTTAAATCCCTGCTTTTTCTTTTTTTTTCTCTTTAGAATTAGACCAAAAACTGAGAGCACCACTGAATTGGTTCCCTTCAGTATATGAAGCCTTTTTGGGATGAAGTCCTTTGGGAGGCAGAAGTCAGAGCAGTATGACAGAAAACTCTGCCCTTTTTTGGGAGGAAAAAAAAAAGCACACTTAGTGCCTCACTTCAGTGATGTGGCACTCAAATGCCAAAAGATACACCACCTGTCCCAGGCTACAAGCACTAACTGGCTGCCTAGCTGTTTGGAAGCAGCACAGCTGTCTGCAGGAGGAATGAAGAATTCCTGACGTTTTGCCTGCATCTATTATCTTCCTTGTGGGAAAACAGCATGGGTCCTTTAGGGGAAATTGTTCCCTCAGTTCTAATCCTTGCGGAGGCATCAACAGAAGACTGATGTAGTTCTCTCTGAAGTAGCAAATGGAGCCGTGCTATCGTTTCTCTGCTACCACACAATACAGCACAGAGAATTTGAAAAGACTGAGGAGAGACTTAAACGATGCTTTGAGAAATCACTGTGGCAGATGGCTAGCACTGTAAAGCAAAACATGTCCTTAAACTGTCTCAGCAGTAACTGCTTATCTGCACAGAAATCACAAGGTGTATTCAATTTATACTTTGCCATACTTATTTTTAGCAGCTGGTAATGATATGACTTTAGGCCAAAGCACAACATGGTGAAACATGAAAAACGGTACGAATACACAGATTCGTCACAGCATTAAAATTACTGACAAAGTGAACGACAACGATCATCGTGTTACAATCCAGTGCATTGCCGGAAAACCTGGGTTTCTCTCAGGTTTCTGCATTTTACTTAGACATGTATCACGTACCTCAATATTATTACAGACTAACCATGAGAGCTTCACTCTCCAATGGGGTTGGAAACGTCTGAAGAGCACAATACTCAAAGACTCCAGAGTCTAAACCTCCCAGTTCAATGTGGCATCTCCTGAATGTGCTGGAACAAGCCAGATCCATGGAGGCCCCATTTCCGAAACTCACAGGAGCTTCAGAATCCATCGCCTGTTCCAATGTGCTGAACACCACACAACAGGTCAGGGATGTTTTAGTACCACAAGGGTGATCTAAACATCAGGCTGAATGCACTGGCTGGAGCTTGGGAGTGATGTTACTTTAGAAAAAGGATTTGTTTTGGTACTTAAGCTAAGTAGAAACATTCATGTATTACTAGCAATACAGCTTAATATTGTGTTTTTGTTTTTAGCATAGAACACTACTGCAACACATTCATGATAGAGCCTGATCAGAACCCTGCGCATGGCTTATTCTGTGAGTCAGAAATAGACAGTGACATGAAACATTTTACAGTTTTACTACACTGTAGCCATCTTATATCGTTAACACAGGGTTGCTGGGGCTGCTTCGACTTCCTGAATGGAAAATAAGAGTGACGAGGCGTTCTAGATTTAAATTCTGACTGATAACTCGGAATTTCCGACTTGGCAGCATTTCTGCCTCTTTAGTGTCCGTATTGCGGTCAGTTAAGAACACACAATTTATAACTTACGAAATAGCTGCATAATCAGTTCATGTCAGGGTTTGAAATTAACATTGTCCACTTTGTTAGATGCACCTGTTACACTGCTCATTTCTAATCAGCTAATCACATGGCAACAACTTTATTTTGCTATGTAGACATGGTTAAGTTGACCCGCTGAAGTTCAAACCAAGCATCAGAATGGGAGAGAAAGATGACTTAAGCAACTTTGAATGTAACATGTTTGTTGGCACCAGACAGGCTGGTCTGAATATTTCAGAAAGTGATGATCTGCTGGGATTTACCCACACAGTTATCTAGAGAGCTATTTAGAGAAAATCATCCCAAAAAGAGAAAATATCCAGTGAATGGCAGTTCTGAGCAAAAATGCCTTGGTGATGCCAGAGGCCAGACGGCCAGAATGGATTCGAACTGCTATGAAATGTATAGTGCTTTACTAGTCCCTAAGGACCCCAAAGCGCTTTACACTACATTCATACACACACATATTCACACACTGGTGATGGCAAGCTACATTGTAGCCACAGCTGCCCTGGGGCGCACTGACAGAGGCGAAGCTGCCGGACACTGGCACCACCAGGCCCTCTGACCACCACCAGTAGGCAACGGGTGAAGTGTCTTGCCCAAAGATACAACGACCGAGGCTGTCGGAGCTGGAGCTCAAACCGGCAACCTTCCGATTACAAGACAAACTGCCAACTCTTTGAGCCATCATCGTCCCATGAAGAGTATATCCGAAGGCACACCATGTTGATTGTTGATGCAGATGGAGTACAGCAGCAGACCACACCAGGTGTCGCTCCTAGCTGTGTGAACTGGAAAAAACTGTTACCTGTCCATTCCTGATGACTCTCAGTTTCTGCTGCAACATTCACACATTGTGGTCAAAATCATCTCTTTATGACCGCTGTGTACCCATCCAGCAGGATGATGCACCTTGTCGCAAAGCTCACATCATCTCAAACTGGTTCCTTGAACGTGACAATGAGTTCACTTTATTCGCCGCAGTCGTCTCCAGGAATGGAATATTTGCATCATGGGAACTGACCTCCGCAGCAACTGCATGGTGGTATTATGTCAACATGGACGAAATTCTCTGAGGAATGTTTGCAGGACTTTGCTGAATCGATGCCATAAAGGACATACTAGATACACAAGTCTCTGGTGAGTATACAAACTTGGGAGAGGGTGTGTGTGGCAGGGACAGAGGGCTAACAACAGACAGCATGACCAGGTGTCCCACTTTTTGTGGGACTGCAACGCATATTTATTCTTTCTCCTTCACATCGAGGCAGTTTTCTATATTTTTATTGGGTCTAGTTAGCAAACAATACATAAATAATGAAACTAAAACATCTCACAAAATAACTGCGGCTTTAAAAAAGGATGTCGAATCTACAGCTCCGCTGAAACCCAAGGATGATTATCAAAACATTAGTTGAAGTTAACAGTTTAACCCGAATTTGCAATAAAAAGAGAAATATAGGGGTGTACCGAGACTATTACATAAGGTCATTAAAATTAAACTTTTATGTTTGCTGAAGAAAAACTGGATTCAGAAAACAAACATTCTGAACTTGTGACCTCCACAGTTTCTCTTTGTGTATCTCTTGAGGTGGACGTGTTACAATTGTAGTCTAGCATTAGAAACATGTTGTGCATTGTCCAAGTCCTTGCTGCCTTTCATTTATTAGAATCTGGTCACCCAAACTACAGTACAGGTTTACACTTTTGCTTCTTCCCTTTCAACCACAGCATTGTTATAATTGTCTTTTCCCCTTTCTCATTTTTTCCTCTTTGAGTTTTTGTTGAGCTACATCCATCTTTGCTTTGGTGACTTACTTTCTCGTGTCTGTGGCATTCTCTCTTCTTTCCCCTGTTTCCGTCTCATCTCCTCAGAGCTGCTTCCAAAGTATTTAAAGTTTAAACTATTCATCAACAATGAAATCCCTAAAATTACTTAATTTTTCATACACTTCAGGTTCAGGTTTAGAAATGATTACATCTGTGACAGATTACTTAGATCACCCTAACTACAGTCTCAATTAAACTGTCCTATTGTTACCTCTGATTTTTCTCCCTTTTCCATCAAATACAGCACCCACGCCCACAAATCTGAGCCGTGGTTTGAGTAACACTCATCCCTCAGGCCATTTACACAAACTCTATGCTCGAAGTAAGTCCTTTGTACATTCCATCATTTTTCAACCTGTCCTTTTAATGTTTGCCTTTCTCTTCTTGTATATATATTCCTCTGGTTTGATATTTATTCCTGTTGTATTACTATTTATTTTTCCTGTGCCGTTGGTGTGGAGCACCCACAATTTAATTATTCTGTTGTACTCTATTCTGTGAAGTGTGCCATAAACTGGAAATAGAAATGGTTCCCTTTCAAAGTGTTCAAGGTATCAAAGTTCGAGACTGAAGGAGTCTCACGAATGAAACGTGTCCAACATTGAAAACGCTACATCCAGACGAACAGAATCAACATTTTTACAGCTAACATGTTTCAAAATGTGTAACCTTTTTACTTTGAAAGCAAAAAGTTTCCATTTCCTGTTTGCAGTAAACAGTTTCATCACAGCTCGGAGATTAGCTGGACAGTGTTTGTAGAAAAGTCTGTCATTCCATACAAATTGCAGCAATCTGATAGTATTCAAAGCAATCCCAAGGAGGTTTTCATCAGCTGGTTGGGAAATATACACTTTTCCTTAGCAACAGGCAGTTTTTTTGGGTGGGGTAATAGACCAATCCTAAGGCCTTTGTGATGATGATAGCAATCTAGCAGTCATTTTTAAGTGGTCAACTAGTGGTTGCCATTTAATGGCAGATGGGTCTCTAGGTCCATGTGACTGCAGCCTTACTCACTTAATCGTATGTTGTCGCTATTATTGTCAAATGTCCTAAATGGCTGACAAGTTGATGTCATGTGGTTAGATGTCATGCATCTTCAAAACCTCATTAGCTTATGACATTATGTATTATTGTTACTCAGCAATGTACATGTAGAGTAACTGCATGGTGGAGCAACACAGAAAACTGTTTGATGTTGTTTTACTCCAATGCCAGGCTCATCTAAATAAAAACTGAACATTATAGGTGCGCCATTAAAATCTAGAAGTATTTTTCATTAGATTTTTACTGCTGCTGGGAGTGGTTTGTATAGAGACACATGGATATCTGCTGCGACGATATTTTTAATTTCAGCTGTTGAACCTAGTGCCCATAAAACGAATCAAAAAAGGCAGCGCACTTTGTTACGAGCACAGCAGAATGTAACACAGGATTGATATGCAGTACTTTGATAAAATAAGCATTTACATTTACAAATGCTTCTATTTCAGTAGCCTCATACATAAGGAAATTACTTCAAAGTACCAGTGAAAGCACAGACCATGTCCATGCTATTTTCAGACACTGTTCATATTTTTTTTCCATGGACTCTGTAATAAATCATGAGGTCATGTAGAGCAGAGATCTAGGAAGAACAATAAGGCAGCTCTAACCCGCAGTGGACATGGGATAGATTCAATAAGATGAAGAACTGCTAGTAAATGTAGGGCTCCTCTCCTTATATTTATTACACAGCAAGAAATCATAGAAAGATTACATGAAAATGCTGTTGTGGGTTACTGCAGATTGATTATTGGGGTGATAGAATAATAATTAATAATAATAATAATAATAATGTTTCCAGGCACTGTAGAAAACAGCTGGCATGTTATAGATTTATGAAACTGTAATTGTGAGAACTCACCAATCCACACATCCACTTGCATGGGAGGATAAACCTGCTAAGGACACTTTACAATTAGTGTGCTTCTGATCCTCTACCTCACTCCCAGTTCCTCCCACCCTGTGTGCTTTGTGTAGGAAGATTAGGTATCTAGTTTGTTAATAAACAAATTAATTGAGGCATATTTTCCTTTTTTTTTTAAACAACATTGTTTTGCAGGTTTAGAAACAGCTAATTCATTTTGAATAGTCTCGATAGCATACAGTATATGCTTTAAAAGGAAATAAACTATTTAAATAAAAGTACTCAGCTTTAGTACACATCACATTTACAGGAGCTGGAAACCCCATACCATGAAACTCCCCGAACAGTTTTTGTTCTAATCTCACTGTCAAGGTTTGGATTTTTCTACTTATTGAGTACGATGTGGGTTTCCTTTAACGTTTTTGCAGTTGTGTTGATTTAGATTGCAATAATTGTAATAATTGCTTCTACTTCTTTTATTTTTCAGGGCTCTGTGAGGGTCGTGCAATCTGTCCTTGAACTTCCTCTTGTTGTTTTGCTCTTACTGTCTGGCCAGGTTTATGGTTTTGGTTTTAATTCATCATTACTGTTTGGTCACTCATTTCGTGTAAGTTATATCTATCATACAAATACAATACATTACAAGTCATTGTACTGATTAAACATGGCACCTTCACAATGGAAGGTATGCTATGTGTCACCAGCTGCCAAACACATATCTGCTCAAATCTTTTTAGCATATTTCAATGTGAATAACACATTTGTTTCCACCTTCCCTTTTCTAAAACTTAAGAAACATCCAGAATCTTTGAAAGGACAACATTAAGCTTAACAACGTTGCAATCAGCCTTTCAGGGATCAATACGTTTAACAAAAGTAAAATGAGCCTTTTTACTTCTTTTGTTTGCGGAAGCTATAGGGAAAAGGTGTAGGGACGACATAATTGGTTCCCTTCAGTATGTTGAGGCTCTTTGGAAAGAATTATTTTCTTAGAAAATAATCAGTGCGTGCCAAAAAATTGCACTTCTGCTCAGACTGCAGCATGAAACAATGTTGATGGGGAATGATAAGTCTACTGAGATCTGTCCTATTACACGTAGAATTGTGATTAATTATTATTGTAAAATATTGATGTACACCTCTGTTCTAATATTCATGCCCCATATGTTTTGTATTTTTTGTTTTTGTGCGTTCTAAGAATTCAGATAGAAATTGCATGTTAAAAAAAAATAAAAATGGGGAAGAAACTTTCATTAAAGCAGGAATTTCATAGCTCTCACTTTCTAACCAGTCTTTGATGTATATTTTTCAGAAATGTCATCTTTCAATAACAACTACGCTGCAGGCCTTGTATCTTTGATGAGCAGCCAGTGCCTGCAGGCTACATAACAGACTTTTACCAGGTACTTGAAGTGAAGTTTGCAACTCGTGTGCACATTGAGCTACGTGTTTACATTTATGGACGGTTTCTTGATGAAGTTAAATGCTTTAAGTCGAACAAGATATCTGTGATGTGCAAACCTTGTATCAACTTGTCTGTCAAAGTTTGACATATCTTTCTGACGTTAGTGGTGAGGCAGTCTCGTCTGCACAGATTTGTGATATGGAACAGCGGCGAAGACGAAATTCTTTGTTTTGAAAATAATTGTGCCATCCCTTTGAGGCTCTTGTTCCTTGCAGTGATTGGTTCATTGTTTACAATAATTACACTATCAAAATTCATTTAACAATATCATGTCTCTGTAAAAATGCTGCGTTCAACAAATTTGCTTTCTGAGAAATTAGTTTTAGTGACATGAAAAAGCTAATAAAATAAACATTGTTGTAGTTGCAGACAAGGGGCCCATTCTCCTTGTCTCTTCATTATGAGTGCACTGGGTAATCTTCCATTTCCTTGCAACATTTGACTTTAACTCACAGGATTATTGAATTGCTACAAATTGCTTATCTATATTCATCCCAGAGTAATTAAAAGTCATTAAATTCCACTGAACATCAGTGGGTAGAGTGGTTGCCCCATGATCGGAAGGTCGGGGGTTCGAATCCACTGTACGGCTACCCTGAGGTACCCCTGAGCAAGGTACTGTCCCTACATACTGCTCCCTGGGCACCCAATGGTTGCCTACTGCTCCACAGAGTGAATGGGTTAAATGCCGAGAGGAATTTTCCCATGGGATCAATAAAGTATATTTTTTATGTTGAAATTAATTTTTTTTTACCGTTGTCCAGTAGGACCGCAGCCTCAGTAGCTCTTTTACAGTCTTCTTGATCAGGGAGGAAGTCTTTACCATCCTTAAAGTCTCATTTTCTTGTTAAAGCTTAGGCACCTCTCAGTAATCCCATTACTGAACTGCAACTACTAACTATTCTCTTGCAAAATGGGACCACGGTCCCGTGTGCTGACTCTGTAAAGACCTTCTGCTTTGACTAAGGCACTAATTACACGCAGACTGTGAGCGCAAATTCAAGGAAGGCACAGTACAAATCTGTCCTGCACTTTCACATGCAAATCCTGCCTCATGTGTTATGGAGCAAGCACAGCACCTCATACTACCCATATGTTTTCCTCTTCCCTGTTAGTCAGCGGAGCTGCAGCCTTGAGAAAAAGATATGTCAATCTGAAAAACCACACACACACACACACACACACACACACAGGTGTATGCTGAGTCTTTTGAAAAGGTTCTGAACAAATCTCAAGTAATGACATCTCAGAAGATGTTTCACGATTGACAGCACAGATCTCCTTTGAGCCCGTTTTTTATACTCTGAGAGAAAATTTGGAAATTTGTGGTGTTTTACTGGGTTGTGATTGTTTTCACTGGTGATGAGAGTGGATGCTGTCTGCTTTGCTTACTTTTGAAATCCCATTCAGTCTACGAGACCCTCCATATCACTGGCAATGCCAACCTGATATTCAAACATGCCAGTTTCCCACACATCTAAAATAAAATGTATGATGCAATATGAACAGGGCATTTGTAGCACAAGTGCCTGGAACAAGGAAAATACTTAAACTATGACATATGACATTTCGAAAGCACCCGTAGAAAAAGTTAAAATACCCAAAGATGAAGCGTCGTCTTCTATAAAAATAGTAAAATCTTGACCCAACTCTACTGTTACTGTATGTAAAGATATTTTATCTGGCTGCTTTGCAGATGCAGTCACAAGGAATTTGTTTCTACATGGACTTGTACTTTATTAATAACTGCGAGGGAATGTGATGCTCTGCTTGTTAACCACTAAATTATTAACAAGCATGGGACAGCTGCAGCCACAGTCTAACTTAATAAAGCCGGCAGCACAAAGCAGCACGCAAGCATGCACACACGCATTCACAAAGACCCACAGCGGGTGTTGATGCAATGTGATTTCTGCCCAGTGTTCTGAATGTCAAAGTAAGAAAATTCAATGAAGCTTGGGTAAAAGGCACAAGTAACTACGATTCTCTTAAGGTAGCCAAGTGTTTAGTCATTGCATGAGTGACACAAATGTAGGGATGGGTATTGATAAGAATTTCACGATTCCGATTCCATTTTCGATTCTCTTTAACGATTCGATTCTTTATCGATTCTCTTATCGATTCTTATTTTTAAAAAAGGATAACACACAGGTCGATCAGCTTTGAACTTTGTTTTATATCTTATCTTTGAACAAGACAGAAATGTAGGAGTAGCATGACCTTACAAACCCAACAGTGAGATCTTAAGAGATCCACAGCCTACTGCTCCTCGATGGGGTGCCATGAGGACCTCAGAAAAAAACAAGTTGTAAATGTAAAATAATAATAAAATAAATATTCTTTTGTAGCAATAACAAAGTATAACATAAATTATTCAGTGGCAATTACACAAGAATGTCCAGTAACATTTACACTCTCCTTTTTAAAAGTATATATG
>VUQR01019758.1:0-16416 GCA_015108515.1 Hemichromis elongatus
TTTATTCAGCTGGTGTTAAACAGAAAATCAACCAACCGTTACTGAGGAAGCTCAATTACTGTCCCCAAATACTCGAGCATTGTGTGTTTTTCGTTCTTGTTTTTTTTTTTACTGGAGAAAGTCGTTCCAGCTCATTTAGGATTTGTGACTTTTTAGTCAGACGCCGAAACCTCCCGTAATACATGGAGCGCTTTTATAAGTGTTTCATATCTACTTGTAACTGTACCTGTACTGCTTTTATATTTGAGGACCAGATTTGATAAAAAATTAATCATCCTTTTTTTTCTCGTGAAATTTTAAAGCATTAGATTTAAAATGTAAATAATATTGTTGTGAATCCAATCCATCCATTCTGACATCGGCTTTTGTGTTTTTACCTTGCTGTTCATTTAACTCAAAAATATGCCTCTGTTATGCTACGTGCCGACAATATTTTAAATGCACAGCCTAATAGGTGTATAATAATGGGGGTTGTTTTAGCAGGATGCTGCAGCCCCGTACACGTGGCGCTTCATCCTGCTGCTTCTATCAGCAGTCACATCACTAATACACACTAGCGACCCATTGGAGGCGTAGATGCACATGCCACAACGTTGCTTCTATAATAAGCAGATAACCAGAAGAGTATGGATGAAGGACATGGATAGATGAAGTTGGGCCTCTTTTATATGTTTATTAGCAACGTGTAATTTGCCCATCTTTAAGCTAATGTCTATTTATGACCTTCTCCTCTTTCAACTTTTTAGCATATCAGAAATTGTCCCTCATTATTGCAATGAAATAACAAGAGAGAGAGCCAACCACTAATCAGTCAAATTACTTTTGATCGTCTGGAAATAGCAAATGATGTATAAAACGGCTATAACTGAATGTATGTTTCTTATCTTGTTGACTTGGAAGTTAAGTCGAGCAGTTGTGCCCTCCAAAGTTGCAGACTACCTGTTTCCGTACGCCCACGAGGTCATACGTGTGAATTTCTGGTTATTAATTTCAACAGTCATCTAGTGTAGTTTAACCCAGAAGGTTATTGCATCACAGTAATGGCTAATAGTAATGAGCAGGGGCGGGGCTGCGTGTTTGCACCTCTATCTCCTCCTCCATCTCAATGCGTTGAACAGAGCAACCCCAAAACTCTTCACTGCATCCAAAGACCAAACTTTCACCGTCGTGGGGGAAGCTTCGTCTGCTTAGGCTTCGCATGGATACATCCAAAACATTAGATCGCCTCCTTTTGCCCACCTGCTACATTAAGGTAAAATACTAATGTTGTAATTTTATCATTTCTGTGTCACAAATGCATGAAAGTGTTAAGTGCTACCTAACTGGTAACATAATAGTACTGTACCCAGTGATCTGTCTCTGCAACCATTTAAAATGTCCTTTTTCATGCACGTGTTACCCTACTTAGAGACGTTTCTTTTAAGCCAACACTTCTACCGTAAGGAGCTACTTAAAGCACATGGTCAGCAGCCAAAATGAGTGAAAATGACTAATAAATCCTGGAAACTGGTGGATCTGACTCTATCAGAGCTGCAGTGCAACTTATCCAACAATGGCCTCTAATGCACGTAGGGAAAGAGGTGGCTTTAAGATTTCAAGTACTGTGAATTTCAGACTGGCCTAAAACCAGGACTGAGCAGCTCTCAGTCTTCGGCTAAAAGCACAGGTGGTGCTGAAATTAAAGGCACCGCAATAAGAATAAGAAAAATACCCCATCCTTTAAATCCCTTCCCAATTAATATGAAAACGTTCTGAAACTTTAAGGGTTAAATGATTGTCTCCTAAGAGGGTAGCTCACAGCAACTTGTAAAATATGCAATTTTGAAGCTAAACATTTTTTAAAAAAATCATTTAAATCTAAAGAATCCGAATCAGAAAGGGTTTTTATCGCCAAATGTTGAGCAGGTTTACAACATTAGGAAATTGCTGCCGTACTTAGTGCCGCAAATATGTATAAAAACCCGTCGTATCAACAGGGAAATCAAATGTATCACATGCACAGAACTGTTTGCTATTACTGCAGTGAGTTCATTTGCTTGTTTCCTCTAGAAAAGGGCAAATGTTCACTGTCGAGATATCTGCAGCTCAGACCAGCATGGACTCGCGTTTTCCCCTAAACAATGTGTAGCTTCTGTTTATAGCCATCACAGTTAAGACGAAGCGAGCTGCAACTGGATTTTGACTTTGACTTGTCAAAGCAGTGTGAAAAATATAAGCAAGTCTGGCTTTAGTAAATATGTGTATAAAGTGAATAAGGGGCTGATAAAGATACTGAGTGCGAGCAGAGGCAGCTGATGGTGACGCCGATGGTGACGTATCACAATAACAGAAAAACAGAACACACACACACACATATAAATAAATAATTTGGTATTGTATGCCTGTGTGCGCATGTGCATGTTTGAGTTTGTGTGTCTGTGTGGGAGTGTAGGTCATTCAGTGTCCCTCAGGTGGTGGCATGTTGATATCTATCAGGCAGCCAGTCATGCCCGGCGTCCTTCTCCTGGAAATATATTTTTATTTTGAGATGTTGCTTAGCTCGTGGAAATTTGGGATTACAGAAGTGAAGTGGATAAAGTAAGCGCTCCTTACTTCATTAAACGATTCCCATTCCAGGAGGAAATGTGTCTTTGTTCCAAACTAAACACGGATCGCATGCTCTGTGTTCTTGCGTGACGAGTCGTCTCTGCTTTCTTTCTCTGACAGTTAAGAGATGTGCAAACCTGTAGTCGCTGTTTAGAGCCAGATAACACTCTGATTTATTTGGATTTGGTTATAATTTGATTCGCTCTGGCTGGTGTTTGCAGAGCAGTGTTTTTTGTGAGACTGGTCGGGCTCATTCCTGAGGTTTGGAGTGCGTCTTAGGGGCTGGACTGGAGGTGATCAAACTTTTTAAAATTTTATTTAATTCAACCTAATTATCGGTGGTTGTCTTCCTAGTTCTGCGTGACAGGCGTGGCTTGGTGTTTTTCTGTGTACGTTTAAACTGTAGCTGTTGAATTCTGCATGTAGTGATTGTTTGGGGTGTTTATTTGAATAGATTGTATCTCTCATGACTGAGTGAACCCAGCACACCATAACATTATCAAATATTTCAAGGCAGATTTTCACTGGAATTTGCTCTAATTTAACATAAAGCTCTTAGAGCTTCGTCAGTACTCCCTCTCTCACACACACAGCTAACCAAGTCTTCACTCTAAAGTTTCTTGTGCTATCCAGAGAGACTATAAAAATGATATTGTTTTTAAAAAAATTAGATGTGGAAAAGATGACTTTAACTTTTCTACTTAGTATTTTTAAACGGAGCTGTGAGGTCCGTTTTAAAACGCACACAGTGACCAGTTCAATCTTTCACAGAAGTTTTTTGTTTTTTATATTCTTTATTTTAGTGTAACTATTTTAGCTTAGTATACAGATACAGCTAATCAATATTGCCGCTTTCAACCAGATCATTTTCTCAGTATTATTTGTTTTTGCCTTATAATTGTTTTTGTACCTTAGAGGAAAATGTTGGTTTTTTTTAGCTCTGTTTTAACCTTGTAACCACACAAGTGTATTCCCCCCATGTTAACCTCAAAGATGTGGATGGGTGTGTAACTCTTATCAGCAGTTTAGGTTGTTTTATGGGGGCTGGGCTGGGTCTTTGAAAATGTGAGCAAACAAAGGAAGCAACCTCATGGTGCCTTCATGAAAGCGGGGCATTAGAAGACTAGCACAAAGATGGAGTCTCTACTACTGAGTTTCCCACTTGATAGTGGGGGTTTTTGTTGTTTCTGTTGAAACCTTCAATTTTGTTTTAAGGAGAACAGTACATGCTCTATTAGTTACCCCAAGATAAAAAAAAAAAGAAAAGAAAAAAGACTGATATTCTGATGTCGGAGGTTTCATGAACGCAGCTCTGTGCTGAAAACTGTTTCTGGGTCCGACCTTCTCTGACCTTAGTACACTAAACGTCTGTAGAAGGTTTCACATAATTAAGAGGTGACGATATGCAAATGAAGCGCGGCAGCTGAACGACAAACACTAAAATGACAAAAGCAAAAATCCCTCATTTGAACTTTGTCATAAAGGTCGGGAAAATACAAAGAGGATGACCGCTTTCATAAGAGTGTGCTATAAATACTTTCTGTCAATGATTCCAGGAATAGCGTTTACATGTTTTAAAATCACAACCGGCAAAAACAGGATATTTGGCTGGAGTTTGGAAGTGGCTGGCCTGTTTGAATAATCACCCAATGTGTGACAAAGGAATCTGCTGTGATGCTAATGACGTCTGCCCTCAGTCTGTAAAAGCTGTGAAAATTACCAAAGTGATTTATCAGAAATGTGCAGGGTGCAGAAGGAGAATGTAAAAAAGATGCAAGTGGTTAACAGCGAGCAAATTACTGTATACATTATTAGCAAAACTACTGTTAAGACTACATAACTGCCAAATATATTTAACAAACTGTTTATTTATTTACTCATCATCAGGATTACGAAGGTTCCTGCAGTCTCCCATAAATTTTACGTGGTTTATACTCGTCATTAAGGTTGAGGGCTCATACGACGATAATGAAGCTTTGATTGCATAAAAGAGGTATAGGCTGAAAAAAAACTGTATGGAAAATAAAAAAGAAAAATTGAACTGAGCATATTTCATTAAAGCAGAATGCACAAGGACGCACTTTGTTGTAGCGATCATGGTGCTCTGTGTCTGAGTTTTTGTATCACATCTAAAATACACTCGTCTCTGACAGAAGCAACCCCTAATCAATTTGCGTTTATATTTTGATTGTCATATTTGAATTCTTTAAAAAAAAAAAAAATGCATTGATATATGTGTAGACAGCTGTAAGTGAATCAACTTCCATTAGCACTGTGCCCCCTAGTGGATGCACAAGACATTACCACTGGTTTTCATAAATGCTGCTTGGGGGCGTCAGCAAGTGCACTACTGAATGATTGAAAAAACAGAACACACAGAAGCAAAGGGGAGGTTTTGTAGTGGTCTAATGAAGTTCTTAAATCAGAATGAGACGCTCTAGCGTGACCGTAAACAGGCCGTTTATATGGGAAAACACTCGATCACAGCTAATTCAAAATCAATTCTGCAAAGACGAGGGGCCAAAATTCCTCCACAGTGAAGTGAAACACTTATTGCCAGTAATAGCAGTTGATAGCTGATTGCAGGTGACACAACCAGTTACTTTTTTTTCAGTCACTTTTAAATTCTGGATATTTTTTTCTCTTAATGAATTTAATCATCTTTTAAAAACTGCAATTTGTTTTTATCATTTTTTTTAATTTTTTTTTGTCTAACATTAAAATTTGTTTCATGGTCTGAAACATGGAAGCGTGACAAATATTTAAAGAAATTAGAAATCATAAAAGAGCAAAATACTTTTTCACAGCACCGTCCAAGTGTACAAACCGGGATTTTGATGATATGGAGCCGAACTGAACTGAAAGTCTGGAGCGTCAGAAGGAGGAATAGACGAACCCCGATCGCGGTTCGTCGCGCAGCCTGTTTTACATGCGGCTAAATTCACTTGTACAGCGAGCTGATTGGTTAACAGACTTTCATACAGAGATTCTGACACCTGTGAAAACGTGTGCGCGCCCACAGAGACATTTTCATCTTACTTCTCTCGAACGGCCCTGTTTTATATAATTATTGAAATGTTTGTCAAAATGCACTCGGTAATGTTTCTTTGTTAGGATGCTAGATTAATGTCCGAATATAATATCCAAATAAATGACGTTAATAGGTGCCCACAGTCTCACACAGCCTGGTGAGCCATGTGCGCATTTACGCACACATCTTAACAACCCTGTCTTAATTAAACTGCGGACAACTCGAGATGTGACGTTAAATGAAGTTTTGTGTCTTTCCACACATTATACAGACCAGCTGGTAGACACTGACTTAAGGTTTATATGGTGGAAATTTTTTTTTATTTTTTTCAAAACAACCTTTTACTCTTCCTTGCATATAAATGATTCTATTAACAGACACCACCTTCTCCTGCCATGTGCGCATTTTTGCGATTGCGGCATCTGGTTAGTTTGAGGGAGTCTCTCCTGCGATTACGCATTCTTTTTGTAATATTTACTGACTATTCACATCAAGCCAAAACACCTGCAAATGTCCCCATGCTCCTAATAATGTATAGCAGCATACCGAGTCAGACATCGTGTTAAGAATGAACTATTAAAATGTCAATACAGAATGGAGACAAGGATCAGGGAAGCTGAAGGAACTGCCTGTGAGATGCTCTTTATCAGAGGAGGCAGACAGAGGAGGCAGACAGAGGAGGGAGGGAGGGAGAGACCACATGCTTACCTTCTCCGAGAAGAAGCCCCCTGAGGCACCTGCTCCTTGTTGGCAGGTGGTGGTTCAGAGAAGCCCGGCTCAGTAGGCAGCTCAGCCATTGCTTTTACTGTAGTACTTAGGGTAAATTATTTGATCCTCTTCAGTACACTGAAACACACACACACACACACACACACTTGTCATGAAGTTTGCAGCAGTTAGTTTGTAACTCTAGTGTTAGGAAAGGCAGGTTCATAGGTTTGCTCTCAAAAACCTACTCTAGCTACAAATGTCAGTTTAAAAAACTTACCTTGCTTGTCCCCAGTCCTCCCAAATAACTTCCTTCTTGAGGATGTTGCAGAAAAACGTTATAGTTCTAACCAGACCTGCTGCTTTAGCAGATTTAGTTGATGGAGAAAAGTGCGCCCCGTCTTTTACGCAGCTCCATGCGCCGCCCCTCTATCTACGTTTGTGCCAAATAAAGCTACTTCATTGGCGCAACTGGGTACTATTAGCATACATGTCCATAAATGAAGGCTGCTATTGTTTCATGCAAATATTTTCATGGTTAAAATACAGTCAAACAACTAGTTGTAGCTACATTTATACATGTAGTTAGCAACCTGTGCGCTTAAGCTGTTACTACTAACGGCTGTCAAAAGCAACAGAGCGGGCCTGCTGGAGAAGTCTAACCTTTGAAAAGCTAATGCTACAAAATGTAATACCAACACAGTCCCGAAGTTAATGCTTTTGCCCCCCCCTCTACCACCTCTGTGCTAGCCCTCATCAAGTTGACAGCAGTAACATTGTCCAGCATTGCTAGCTTAGCTATTTCCACAGTGACGTGCTACATTCAGACAGAAATGTCTTTATTTTATCAGCTAAAAGTTTCAAACTCATTAACAGAAGCCAGCACAGCAAAAAAAAAGTGGAGCTGCAGTTAATTCTCACCCACACTTATAGTTAGCTAGTAGTTTTAAAACCGAGTGGCACAAAATGTACCATTTCAACTTTTGTAATATTTAAATCTAGTCTGGAGTTTGTGGAGTTTTGTGGAGTTTCCCATCTCTACACTTACATTTCTTCCTCCAATGAAATGAAGAAAACAGGAAAATAGATGACTTAGTGAATAATCCACCTTCTTCCATGCTAATGCTCGCTACACTGGACTGAATGTATTCAGCACCTGTGCTCAACCATTCACTTTACTATACAGCTGAATGGAAGCTGTCATAGTCAAACCTATTTAGTTCAATCCTGTATTATTATTATTATTATTATTATTATTATTATCAATAATAATAATAATGATATTAGTGACCTGACAAAGTGTGTTACTGATACTGTTATTTTTCTTTCTGTTTGTTTGTTACTTTGTTTAAAGGTAGTGTCACCTATGGATTCATGATTGAATTATCTCAGGTTACTTGGACTTCTCTGATGTGATTGACTTCAGCCACCAGTCGTCCTCAAACTTGTCAGAGAGGCGCTAATTTTCATAAGAAGTGTGTTCAGCGTCATTTTGTTTCTCTTGGCAGTTTTGCTGCATTTGAACTCTTTAGCTCGTCGTGCACAGCGCATCGTTTTCTGCACTTGTCTCCGTTGCTTTGTGTGGCAGTGTGCTCGTTCTAGCCGTTTAAACATTCACACGCGTTGTCCCGCATACAGCATGTATGTATAACTAGGAAAGGTTGAATCATAACTATAGTCTGTTAAAGCATGCACTCATTCATAAGGTTACAGGTCAAAGTCTGGAGAACTTTGATGTAGAGGATACATTTTTATCAAACCACAAAGTATTTTATTTAAAACTCCAGCCTGTCGTTGTCTCCACCGCTGACTCTAATGCAAACAAATTCAGTGATGCTCTTGTCAGTAAGTCCTTTCCTGTTACAACACCCCTACAGAATCCCGATGAACTCTTAACCTCTTTCAATAATCATTGTCATGTAGCTGAACTCAAATGCAGAAAGCGTAAAACTCACACTCCTCCCTGCATGACTAATTATCTAGATTACTTAACCCTTTATTTGGCAATTTTCAGCCTAAAAACTCTGCCTCCTTTAATCTTGATCACTTAATGTTTTGGGACTTGGATTGTTATACCTGAACACACAGTAATCCAGTTTCAAACCAATCATTCTCCTCTAGTCAAAATACTTGAGGCGTAGACAACAAGTTGTTTTTTGTTTGTTTTTTTAAGAGACACCAGTTAACTCTTTTACTTATTAACAGTTCTTCACTTCTGGTAATTTTCCAACTGTTTTTGGACATAGAATCATTCATCCGCTACTGAGAAAGCTCAATTAGGATCCCCCAGGTGCCTCTTTGATTGTTTTCAATGATCGACAGAGGTGACTGTTCAGTGTTTGTGCTTTTATATTCGATTACTGCCTTGGATGCTGTTTTCTCATGCTCCGTCTGATCAGCTCGTGCTGGTATTAAGGTTAACACGCAGCCCTCTGGTGTCCCAGAATGCTTTGTGTTTTTTAATGTATTCATTTATGTATTATTTCGGGCCTACAAATCACATCACGCTCTTTTAAAGCTTCAGTCGAGTCATTTTTACCCCACAGCTCAGATATCAAATTCAAATGGCCGTGCATCAAAGAGTGTTTTTTGGCTAAGCCTTTAAGATTACCATGTGGAAAAGATGGTTGAGTATATGAAGAGGTTCACGTTTTCCGACATTTTGATAGTAAACTCATTTGCTAATCAGATCTCTGATATAGTTTTATTCATTAACTACACGCACACATGTATCACATGTAGCACATCACTGTAGAAATGGAGAAACAGAAACGGTCCCAGATTTTTAAGTGTCCAGGAGCCTTTTAGGGGCACTCCCAATACGGGTTAAAAATCTGGGACTCCCCACCAGTCGCTCTTAGAACTGAAGCAGCTCCTCGGATTAGATGTAAAACGTCTTCAAGAAACTTAAACAAATCCAGACATTGTTCTTTTCAAGCTCCTTAGACTACAGTCCACTCAAGGAACTTTATATTGTAAGGTGAAGACTCTACAATGACAACTAAGGCTGTTTATGGAATGACTATCAGGTCTTCTTTAAAGCAACCTTATTTATGGTCTAACTTAATTGGCTGATAGGGACCACTCCCCCTTTTCTATTCAGTTCCTCCCTTCCATTTCTTTAACATCTTATCCAGACTACGCTGACAAATCCTTTTTAAACTGTCAGTGAGTCGTATGAATGCGTCTTGCAAGGGACCACACTTTATAATGCATGCTGTTATAAATGTATTATGCAACTGCAACGCTGCTTTATGAGTCTATGCACATCAAGAGTTCT
This sequence comes from Hemichromis elongatus, assembly GCA_015108515.1. NCBI lineage: Eukaryota > Metazoa > Chordata > Actinopteri > Cichliformes > Cichlidae > Hemichromis > Hemichromis elongatus. The sequence goes on from VUQR01019758.1 coordinate 9,606, forward strand.
TATGGTAGAAATGCATTTATCAAGATTTGCACGGTCATCCAATTTCTGCAGGAATGCGTGTGCACGCCTGCCCGCTGCTTGGAATAGCCAAGCCATGTGATTCTTCTAGATTCTATTTCAGGTCGCCTACTGTCCAAAGCTCCACAGTCTTCCCGGCAGCTTAAAGAAAAGTTAACAAATGCACAGTTTAATCCTTCAGTCGTCACTCGTCATTTCACGAGGAGTTGTTAGGTCGAGCGGTGAAGTGTACCTGTAGGTGGGTTTGAGTAAGTACTCTGTGTTTGTCTTTTTCTGCCGTCACAGGTAACAGGTTGCTTTGACATAAGCCTCAGCAGGTGTATTTTAGTTTGTTTTGAATGATCAGATTTCATTCAATTTGTACGAGATCTATATTTTTTGACAGAAAGCCGTGACCCCAGACTGACCCGTGTACTCAAGTCAGTCAGGGGTTGTGTGACATATGTAGGTCACTTCTCATTGGTTTGTTTATTTTTTTCCTGCAAAGACTTTATGACTGCACCACATTTTTTAAAACCACGTTTTTTTGTTTTTTTTTTACAATCTTTACACTAAATGGAATTTTTATTGCAAATTTGTATTTGTGAGCTTCCAAGATGTTGTGTGATGCCGTGATATGCAGAGCAGTATGCAGTCGTAGTGCTTCTGGAGTTTTATTATTAATATTAACTTCTACTTAAGTACCTGTACTTTTCTGCATGTCTATACACGTTAGCCATTCATTTTCATACATGGCGTCCAGATTGTCTGACAGCAGTAGCCGTTTTTCGGTCTCATTAAGGAGAAATGCCAACGTGAAGTCACATTTTACTTTGATAAAATGCTAGTTTTTCATGTCATGCAGTGTATGAATCAGACATGTCAATTCTGTAATTGAAGGCTGGAACTCGGTCAACTGTTTTGTCTGTAAATGTCAAAATCTACCAGGAAAATAGTAACATTTGATTTTCTTATTTAACTAATAAGGGACCAATCGGTGTGCATTTAATCAAAAGGCATATTTTCAATATCTAGGCCCCTAATGGTGGAAAATAAAAGAGGCAGTCACCTGTGAAAATCGAATGAATGGCCGTCGAGCTTCACAGTTTAACGTGTATCATCATTTATAATCATTGACTACTACTATTTTTTTTACACATGTTATATTTTAAGGAGTCTTCTCAGCCGGCTTTGGATATATGTGTATATATTTGTTTGGTTTGGATACAAGCTTGTTTATTAGACATTTCTATATAGTATAATTCATAGTTAACGTGTGATATGCTAGGCTGGAAAATTGCACGCGAGCCTGATTATTCTCAGAGGTAAATGAGACGACAGCGTTGTCACACCAGCTCGTCCTCGGGTGGAAGTTTCCGTGAGGTGTGGCAAAACTGCTGCACTGTACACACGACCTCTCGAGGTTCACATCCTCAGGTCAGCGCGTTCTCACAAGGTGTCTGGACACTTGTCCTGTTGCTACTTTCTGTTACTTGTGTTTATCTTGTGCAAATGAATTAGCTGTACGATCCAAACATGTAAACAGTAACGGTCCCGGCAGATACTTTTAGTTTAGTTTCTGCAATGAGTAACGCGCTATAGTGAGCTTCCTTAGCTATTGTCAGAAATCATTCTGGGTCCTTTGTTGAACTCTACATTTCAGTACACGTCCTGCAGGTAGCTTCTCCCTATATTCTTGTTTAGCCTGTCATTTTTTGACAAACAAACTATATGTATTTGGATCCTCTTACGTAGCGCCCCAAGAAAGCATTTTCTTTTTTAACCTTACTGTCTTTATCTTTTTAGGTTGTGACCTCTGAACCCCTAAAAACCCTCTACTCTTATCCTTGGCTGAGACCAGTGTAACCCATGGCTATAAAGAGCCTTCTGCACGCTGCTTCCAGTTTCAGGAAGCAGCTGATGAGGGTGAAGGTGGTAAACTCTTACTCCGAGGACTCCCGTCTGTGCCGATGTCTCAACACCTTTGACCTGGTGGCCCTCGGCGTGGGCAGCACATTGGGTGCTGGTGTTTATGTGCTCGCTGGCGCTGTTGCAAGAGAGAATGCTGGCAAGTGACGTTACGTTTGATAGTGAAAACGTATGCAGTGAAAGTTTTTAATTATTTGATTCCCGCCGGCTTCCACAGGTCCTGCTATTGTGCTGTCATTCCTGATAGCGGCCACAGCCTCAGTGTTAGCCGGTCTTTGCTACGCCGAGTTTGGAGCCCGTGTTCCCAAGACAGGCTCGGCTTATCTGTACTCCTATGTGACTGTAGGGGAGCTGTGGGCCTTCATCACTGGATGGAACCTCATCCTCTCCTACGTCATTGGTGAGCATAAAGCAACAAGGTCATGTAGAGGAAGAAATTTGTCTTCAATAATGTTTCTTTTTCTTCATCTCAGGTGCCTCCAGTGTGGCTCGTGCATGGAGCGCCACCTTTGATGAGTTGATAGGGAACCCCATAGGGCAGTTCTGCAGGGAGCACATTCCCCTGAATGTACCAGGAGCACTGGCAGAGTATCCTGACATATTTGGTGCTTTCATCATCATCATTCTTACAAGTAAGAGGACATATACGGCACAAGACATTTACTGGTACGCTTAGCACGTTTTTCCAAGACATTTTTCATTTCCCCCGTCGTTGTCCTTTCCAATTCTAAGGTCTGCTGGCATTCGGGGTCAAAGAGTCAGCAATGGTGAACAAGGTCTTTACTTGTATCAACGTGCTAGTCTTGGTGTTCATGGTGATCTCTGGATTCGTCAAAGGCAATATTAAAAACTGGCAGCTTGATCCGGAAGAGATCCTACATGCAAGTTATACAACAAACAGCACCAAGTAAGGACGTATTCAATGTCTTGTTTTTATTCAGTGCTGAATCTTTTGCTTTAACTTCCTTTGTTACTCTATTTTTTAAAATCTGGATGGCATTCTTTAAGAACGTCATCTAATTCTATATTTCATGTTATTTATTTTCCTCTGGTTTAGTGTGACAGACGTCCTGCCAAGCCCAGAGAGTTTAGGAATCGGCGGCTTCATGCCATTTGGATTCACGGGCGTCCTGTCGGGAGCCGCTACCTGTTTCTATGGGTTTGTGGGATTTGACTGCATTGCTACCACAGGTTAGTGCTGATCTGACCTGAAAACACCAACTCTTTCGGCCGTGTGTTTTTAACTCCCTCTGCTGCACGTCTCACAGTTTCATATACACATCCCTCTGACGGCCTCCTGGCTGTGTTTCCATTTTCGGGGAGACGGCAGGAATGTAACCCAATCTTTTTGGAACCATTTCAGCCCTGAGCCTTTCTAAACATCCAGAGGTATTACATAACAGGGGCAGGAGAGAAATTACTGGTTCAATTTACAGGGTTTGGACAGTAACAGACAATACAAGCTTCTGGAAGACGGCATTCCAGAGGTTCTTCCCCCCGGGTTTGCAGAGTTTGTGAGCAGGCTTGTTCCTTCATACGTGGTTCAAGGTTTTTCCCACCCATAAGTTTCCTGAAATTCAACTGGCTGGCAAGTTGACCAGTTAGGACATAACACAAACTCACAACGATCTTTGTGCATGTGTGTGTACTGCAGTAGGAGTTCAACTGGCATGAAGCCATACTCCCCTTACATAATCACCTGCAGCTGAGCAGTTAGGCCTCTCAGCCTGATTGCTCCACTGAGAAAAAAAAGCCAATTTGCTCTTATTAATTAATATGTTCAAACCTTGCAAAGAACTGGGAGTGGCTAGTAACAAACACATAGCGGTATAGCAGACAATGGGGAGATTTAGGAAATAACTAAGAAGGTAAAGTAATTCCACTGGTTCAGTCAATCGCTCAGCATTCAACCACTTTCCATAAAACCTTGCATGTTCTTCTTGATGCAACCGGAGCATTTGTGTTTCCAAATTATGTTACCTGTCTGAATACAGTGCCTGCGTCCTGCATTCAAATGAACAATGCGCTATTCCCACAGGAAAGCATAAAACTCTTCCAAAATCCAAATATATATATCGCTTCCATCCAGCAGCGGCGTGTTGTACCGTGTTCTGCGTTTTCGTACCACTGAATTTTCACATATTCGTTTTTCTGCTTCACGTTCAAACGCTGAAAGAAAGAATGTGGTAAAAGACATTTCTGTCTTATAATCTTTTTCAAATATAAATATAAGCAAATAAAAAAAAGGTACATTAACTGAAGATATTTCTGGAAACATTGAAGTCATACAGCAGCAGATTTGCATGTCTTGGCTCTTAACTGTGTCTGTTTATTATTTATGTCCTAGGTGAAGAGGTGAAGAACCCCCAGAGAGCCATCCCTTTTGGTATCGTAGCCTCATTGCTCATCTGCTTTGTGATCTACTTCAGCGTTTCTGGTGCGCTCACCCTCATGATGCCATACTACCTGCTGGACAGCAACAGCCCTCTGCCTACAGCTTTTAATTATGTGGGCTGGGGCGGTGCGAAATATGCCGTAGCTGTAGGCTCTCTATGCGCTCTATCTACAAGGTAAGAGATTTGAACTTAGAAACACAATGCAAACGTACTAGATCTTGTTCTGAGTGAACTTTGAACCGATTACCTCTTAGACGAGCAACTGTGGCTATTCTGTTGGGATGAGGAATATAAATTTGTTCCTTGTGGACCATGGCATTTATTCCAGATTGTCCGCTCAGTCATCATTAGCCATTAACCGTAATTTTCCTTTTAAAAATCAAACTAAATCCAGATGTTTGAATGAGGAAATGAAACGCCGTGACTCAGCTGCTACAGGTGCAGCAGGAGGGGAGGAGTCAGTAACTGACTCAGAGGTTAAGCTGCCCTTTTTTTAAAAACAGAAAATCCAGAATTTCACCTTTTCAGGATTAGCAAAGACTTCTCGTCTCCACTAAATCTGCTTTCTGGAGCGTAATCAAAGAGTATCATTCATTTTAAATGCACCCTTGTGTACAAGTTTCTGTCTCAGATAACCACACACACACACACACACACATATATACATATTTATGTTTGTGTTCCTGAGTGAGAATGTATATTTAACTTTTAAAAGCATTTGATGCCTTAACTAAAAATAAAAATGCTGCTGAGAATATAGCTCCACCATCGTGTGAAGACGATTTTGTAACAGAGACTCAGAAAGGCTAAGGCAGGTGACATTGGTCTTGCTAACATTTAGTTTCTAATCACTTTAAATGATGGTCCGTATACGTTATATCTAGCAATAAATAACAGACATATAAATTAAAAACCCAATTCCTAAAAGGTTGGCACACTGTTTAAAATCCAAGTAAAAGCATAATGCAATGATTTGCAATGATCAACAAATATTTTATTCATGATAAATCGTAGAAAACATATCAAATGTTTAAACTGAGTATTTTACTGTTTCATGATAAAAAAATAAAAAAAAATAGGTAGTTTTTGAATTTGATGGCACCAAGGCAGAGTTTGATGGCAGAGGAAAAACTATTTATGAACAGGACACTTGTCATGGGGCTGGTCATGGCAGATGGCCCCGCCCCTCCCTGAGCCTGGTTCTGGTAAAGGGCTTCTTCCTGTTAAAAGGGAGTTTTTCCTTCCCACTGTCACCAATTGCTTGCTGAGCAAGCGCTTGGTATTATTGTAAGGTCTATATCTTACAATGTAAAGAATCTTGAGGTGCTGTTGTTATGAATTGAACATATGGTTTTAGGAGATCTGCAAAGCATTGCATTATGTTTTTATTTAGTACATATTTTATGTTAAGTATACGTATCTTGTGTTCTAGTTTTTTGTCCTAATCTGCTGTATCTATGTTGAATGTAATGTTCCTTGCATATGTGTGCTGTTGTCTTTGCTTATGCATGTTGCTCGTGTGGATGCTCTATATTTTGATACCCCCTCCCTCCCCCCCCATGTTAGCCTGCTGGGTTGTCTGTACCCCGTTCCTCGTGTGCTCATGGCTATGGCTGATGATGGGCTGTTATCAAAGTCCGTGGCCAAGGTCAACTCCTGCACCAAAACCCCACTAAATGCAACTTTTGTCACTTCCGCTCTGGCAGGTGAGATACTAACACGCGTGCCACGAAAAAAAAGAGCACTTTTACTAAAGCACCTTTTCATGCTGCTGGGCCTGAGCTACACAGCCTTAAATCTTCCTTCTTCTATTCTAGTCTTTTTACATATCCTGTTAGAATTCAGCCTGTTTTACATAGCCAGGTCTCTGTTTATTTGGCCGAGGGAGTCAAAGTTATTGTGTCTATACTATACGTCTTCTAATGCTGGTCAGTTGGTATCCATTGTTTTGTTTTTTTTCTATTGGGAAACTTGAGACATATTTCCACCTTGCATCTTGAGAAGGAGATGTGCACCAGCACTAAACCAAACTAAACCGCATGGTATCTGGACTGAAACGGAGAGAAACAGCATGTGCAAAACATGCAGTCATACAGGGGGCCAAATTTTGCACGCTGACATCAGAATATCTTTGTCCCAGCATGTTGCTCTTCAACAGTGTTGCCAGTCCGGCATGCTGCAGCATGTTCTGCAACCCCCAAATCTTTCTGTCCACATCCGTCTCCAGTCTTCCCTCGGCCCTTTCTGACCTTTCCTAATTCTTCCTTTCGCCTTGTCCCTCACGCCACGCCAAACCACTGCAATCACATTATGATGTCCCCCCACCCCTCCTCACCCTACCCCAGTCTGTTGGGTTCCATGTTCCCCCTTCCTCGTATCATCTTTGCCATGGCACGGGATGGCCTTCTCTTCTCCTTCTTGGCCAACATCAGCGAGAGAAAGTCTCCCGTAACATCTACTGTTGCTGCCGGGCTTATATCTGGTAAGAT
>VUQR01019758.1:23407-33879 GCA_015108515.1 Hemichromis elongatus
GGTAAAAGGGATTTAAAAAAAAAAAAAAAAAAAAAAAAAAGCTCATGCGTCTGAGCAGAAGGATGCTCAGCCAGGTGTCGGCTGCAGCATCAGCACCGCTCCTCCTCCAGCTCCCTCCTCCTCCTGCTGTCTGCAGTACCTCTCTTTCTCTCGCTCGCTCTCTCCGTGCGTCGTTTCTGGCAGCCACAGAGAGTGAGGAGGGAGTGGAAAGACGCGCTGGCAACTCCTGCGTTTTCACCGACATTCTTCAATGAATCAGCAACAGAGAAAGCTGCAGGTAAGTCGCACGACTGTAAACACCGTGTGCTTATTTTGCTTGGAGGGCCAGCATTGATTTTCCCGAAAAAGTGTCGCACTTATTTTGCTCCTAGGATTTCGAGTGTTGCTACCAGTCTCGGTTCGACCAGCACCATAAATACAGTTTGTTTTTTGGCTAGGCCCGCATCACGGCAATGTGCGAGGGAATTTAGCTCGACTCTCTATATAAATAGCTGTAACCTCGAAGTTGAGCTACAGTGTTGGAGAGAAAGTGAGGTCAGAAGGGAGAGACGGTGCGATGGAGATGGATGGAGCAGGTCAAGTCTCTGTGGGTGCTGCTAATGATCCAGTATAGATTTTAGGATTTAAACCAAATCCACTGCACTGAGAGATGACATGGACTTGAGTTTGAAGGATTTTGTTTGCATTTCTTGCCAAATGTTATCTATTGATAAGCTATTTTTGTGCAGAGTGTTCAAAAGCAAAGACTATCACAGCTTTCTAATACATAACATACGATTCTTGTTATTTGATAGCTGGAAAAGCTGCAATTTTTTTATTTTCTTGATGTGTTTGCCTGCTCAGGTTTAAGCTTTTTACTAGTGAAAGTGGACAACTGTACATTTATAATGCAAAAGTCTCCTCCATAGTATGATTAATCACTTTTCTAAGTGCATGAGTGACACTGCTGCTCACTCATGCAGACACTAATTCTTCAGTATCTTGACTGCTTTCAAGGAACCCGCGGCACAGGGGCCGTATTGATACTTCAGTTCCTTTTGCAACACTTCCCATGTTCTCAGCCTCACTGTCGGAGACTTGAGACTTGACAAAAGAAAACAACGGATGGAACAATTAAAAGTGACTGAGGGATTTCACGCTGTTGTTTCAATTGTCCGGTGTCGGATGATTGGATTGTCCTTGGATGGCGGTGTCTTTGTTGGGGTGAATCCCCCTTTTTTCCAGCTGCTCGGCTAAAGTTCTCGTACTCTTTTCAAATACGTTCCAGTTTGCAAGCGGAAAAGTTCAGAATTTGCCTGCAATACTGAAATATAAAAACAATGTGCCTCTTCTCTGCTCTATAAAGAAATAAGCGATGTTTTCAGCGTTTATTGAAATTGTCTGCTGTCACTATTGATCCCAGTATCAGAGACTTCCCACATTTATGGATCCTCAAGTCCGTTTCGCTAAATCTCACCGATCCCTCCCGGTCATGTTAACGTGGAGGCTGACACCGCATCAAAGCGGGACAGCAGATCTTACGGCCGTGGCTGTACGCTGACTGCTCTAGTTGCTGCTCTCGATGCTGATGCATGCGTGATTGATTCATTACATCTGACCTCTGCTAGGTCTGAAGAGCGATCAATTCATCAGATCTCTGCCAGGAACACCACTGGCGGCTGTGTGTGAGTGTGTGTCTGACTTTGTGTGTTTTGATTAAGCACGAGGTGCGTGTGTGTGTGCGTGTTTCTGCAGGTACAGAAAAGCCTGTGAATGTAGCACACCGGTTTGACCTTCAAGGTCATTTAATAGGACAGAACAGAGGAGGAAGGAAGGGAGAAATTGAGACGGGAAGTGAACTGAAGCTGAGAAGGACATCAAAGTTGGTCAGTGTGCATTTAAATCATTTGTCACAAGTGCAAGGATTTTTTTTTTTTAAACATATTCCTTCTTTTCTTTTGTTTTTTTTACATTTTCTCTTGGATGATTGTGGTCTGCTTATAAATATAGAAGTGGTTTCCCAACAGTGGTGTAAAAGGGTTAAAGATAGAAAATAATAGAAACAGCTATTTTAATAACACAATTGTTGCAATCCTCAACACTTTGGACGCATCGCTGCTCAGCGCGAGGATGCTCTGTACTTGCAAAGTGTACGTACACGCGCGTGTGCATTATGTGTGAGCGTCAGCACGCACATTCTCGAGTTCACGCTGCTTTTGTCTGGAAGGTGGCATTGAGCTTATTGTGGCTCCTCCCCCTGCAGTCGCAGGCAAGACATTAGAGGGTGAAAAGAGAGGCACGCCTCCTCCGACACACACAAACGCACGCACACACACAGATACACTTTTCTGTGTCCCACCAGGAGCAGACATAACAGACCTTTATTCACTCGTGTAAGTCGATTTTAGAGAAGTGCGCTTGATTTGTCTTTATTTTCCTTAAACTTTATACAATTTTGTAGTGAACTTAAGAGCATGCGTGTGATAGAAAGAACCGTAGTAGCTGGAGTTAACCTTGGTTAGGTCTACCTCATTAATGTTTTATGAAACTTCTCAACAGTCTACATCTATGTTCTTTTTTTAGACTTGCTCACCCCAAAATAAAACCCACTCCCTGAACAGCAGCACAAGTGAATTCTCCTCCCCAAGAGTTTTGATCCTGCTCTGTACTTTCTAGCCTCCCTTTATTGAATGTATGAAAACACTCAAAGCAAGCTTTTTTCATTTTTTTCTTTTCATTTTTGCATCTCATTGCCCCTCCCAAAAGCCCTCATCTCGCCCTATTCTTTGCTCACCTCTCACTGATCCTTGGGCAGCTCTCCCTCCCCCACACCCCAGGGCTTTACCACTTGCACATTACAATACTAACCAGGATCTGCCACATCCCCGCTCCTTTGCAGCCCCTCAGCACTCCGCAGCATCCTTTTCTGTTTCTGTATTCTCTCGAAATAAACACAAGTGACTCAGCTCGTCTAAGTTGCTCTCAGCTTCTCTTTGTCTGGACCGTCTCGCCTCTCCTGCTTTATGTCTGACTGTGTATGACTGCGAGTCTTCGTGAGCGTGTGGCATCCTCACGGTCCCGCGGAGAATTGCACTATCACCGCACTGCTTTGCATTTGAAATGCAAGAACTCCTCTGCTCTTTGTCCCGCCTCATACAGTTTCACACAGCCAGCTATGGAAGAGTTAACATTTTTTTTTCTGCGACAGGAGTGAGGCTAGTGGGTGGAGGGGCTTTACTAATAACAATGCGGTGGTGCTACCAGCAAGCAGCCAGCGTGGACAAACACCCTCTTTTCTGCTCTCCTTTCCTCAATAAACCCTTGTCTGGACCTTTGCAAACATGTGTTTTGATGGCACACAGTTGCCGCTTTTAACCCGATGATTCAGGCTGAAAATCCAGAAAGGACTCAGCTTTGTTGTGTTTTCATTTATTTATTTTTTCCTCATATTTCTTTCCATTTTCTTTCATTTCATCTTAAGTCAGCTTTTGTTGCATTGGTCTTGCTTTTATATGCCTCATTCTTACATTTAAAAAAAAAACAATCCTGTTCATCAATGTAGATCACGTTGCACCTTAGTCTTAAATAAAGTTTATTATTATTGTCTGCCCTCACTTTATCCCAGTCCAGCATTACCGACTGCATAGCCTGGTGGAAGAGACAGCGAAGCGGGACCGCGTCCCATTTAGTTTTTAGAGATTCATCCCGTGTTTTTGCATAAAAACCAAGGCTAAAAAAATAAAAACGAAGGAGATAATAAATCCCATAAATAGATGTGTGCGTACATGCAGACCTTTTGTTTGTTTTTGTTTTTTTTAAGCCACATTTCCTCCCAGTTAGACGCTGTTTCTTTGTCTCTGCCCCTGCTGCAGTCAGAGTCACTGCCTGAGTGTGAGCCGCTGTGTGTGAAGGTGATTCTCGTGTTTGATGATCTTTCATTTCGCATGCACTCGGTGATCACCTTCGTGCTTTACGGTGTTTTTCGGATCAGAAGCGCCCTTTTGTTTTTGTTCTGCCTCCCGTGTTGGCAACAATGGGACAAACCTAGCGTGCGAGCACGTCTTGATTGATGGACGGATGTGCGCGTGAACCCGCACAAATCTAAATTTCTAAATAAATCTAATTTCTGGCATATTGTGATCTTCTGCTGATTTCATAGCAGGCGCCAAACGCCGCCTGCCTTCCCGAAATAAGGGAATAAATCAGCTTTTATTGCAGATCATCTGATATTCTCATTCTCCCTTATTCACTTATATATGACCACCCACTATGACTCAAGATCCTGTAGAAATCCTGTTACTGATTCCCCTGCGATATAGACTTATTCCCCTCCCCAGGGGTACAAAAAGGTGTCCAACTGTAGGAGTAGAGTGGGGGGATGAGCCGAGAGGAAATAATTTGGCCAGATGTAGCCTGCTGATGTGCCATCTATAAGGATGAAAATGAGATTGATTGCCTCACCCCGGCCCTTATTAACTCTGTATTATTGGGATGAAAGAGAAGAGGTGAGCCAAAGAGACAGAGTTGTTGAGAAAGGCACAGCTCTAAAGAACTGAAGGGACAACGCTGAGCTCAGTGTTGTGAGCTAAATTCTGTCAGCGAGGCGACGCCGGTTGACGAGGAGCATGTCTGTGAGCACAGCTTTAAAGAAGATCGGTGCAAAACAGCAATCAAGCAGCTGGAGAAGACTATTTCTGGTTATTTTTGCACCCCTGTTTGCCTCGCCGTTTCTGTGTGATGGTAATCCCTTTGCTGTGTGCATACTGGGTTATTGCTCGGTTCACACATATAAACAGTGGAGCATACTTCTGTGAATCATCACTTGTGAAATTCTGTCTGCAGGCTATCTATTGTGTCTTTTCGAAAATGGAGCGTTTAGCTTATTTCACTGCTATTTCTGTCTGTGTGGTTCACAGACAGCGATGAGGTGGCGTTAGTGGGGTCGAAAAGGAAGGAATGGATGACTAATTCTTAGCTAATTTCTGAATAGGTTTTCTCGCTAAGCTTTATCCTGTTGGATGATTACGTTAAGGAATCCAATATAAAGACGATATCCTCCACCCCTCGCCAAATTAGCACAAATATGATGTCTTACATCTATCCACGGCTGTAGAACACCACTTTTCACAGGTTCACACTCTCCAACATGTTCGTTGTACAAGGACACACAAGGGTGATGTCACCGGTGATTAATTGCATGTAAGCAAAGACACAGCATGGACTGAGTTAGAGAGACAAAAAGAAAAGATGTTAAAGATAACCGCTCCACTGCATTTTCATGCAAATCCTTTCACAATCCAGTTTTCTCATGCAGGGACAATCAGGAGTCATAAATTATGGGTATGCGAACGTCATCGCTTTGTCCATTTGAGTTTGTTCCCCTTTTGCTGTTATTTCAATGTGATGGAATTTACATCTCAGCAGCGGCATGTGGGGACGAAGGAGCGATAGGGCACGGGGCAATGAATATATGTGTGTGTGTTCCCGGGTTTCCCCTTGGGACCAGAGAGCTGTAAAACCTGTCCGCTCTCCAGTGGGGGAGGAGAGGAATAAAGCAAAGTGCCAAAGACAAATGGCTTCTGTAATAGCCACATGTGCTGCTGGACCAGCAACAAAGAGGGGGATGGCTCGTAGGATGGCTTGTGTTGATGTGTCTACACAGGTGACTGCCTTTGTACTGTCACATGCATTCATGCGATACAGAAAATGTAAACCAACTCGACAACAGAGGAACAAAAAGATATGCCCATCACATTTCCTTACTTGCTTTCAAAGAAGAACATACAAGATGCCGGGGCATAGTCCTTTGAAATTTCATGTTTTGTTTTTTTTTTATATCTGGAAAAAAATTCTTTGCGGCACTCAACTTTGATCCCCCGAATGAATCCAAGACTGGCAGCCCCCTCCCTCCCTGAAATCTGTAAAATCCTCTCACATCTTTCGGCTCATATTTTGACCAGAGAGGAAGTAGAGGACTGCAGAGGGGAGGCTGAATCGTCTGCACTTTCACTTTAGTGTCTTTAGAGTCAGACAAAACAAAAAACACAGCGTTCTCTCATCAGTCAAATATTCATTACAAATGCCTTAAAGCAGCATATTGAACAATTCAATTGGTATTTGTAAGTGAGAGGTTAGAGCACAGTTAGACGAGTACTTTCATTTGAACTCTACTGACGGAGTGCACTGCAAAAAACTCAAAATTTGTCTTATTTCTAGTCACAATTAGTCCTTACACTTAAAATAAGATACAAAAAGCTAAAGGGCAAAATTTCAAAAAGCTAAATGAACTTGTTTCAAGACATTTAATCTTGAAACTAGAGGAAAAAACTTATTTAAAGCTAAAATATCGTGTATTAAGTGAAAAAATCTGCCAATGAAACGAGTGAAAAATCTCGTTTTTCTCTAAATGTCTTAAAACAAGTTCATTTGGCTTACTGAAACGTTGCCCTTTAGCTGATTGTATCTTATTTTAAGTGTAATGAGATAATTTTGACTAGAAATAAGACAAATATACTTGGTAAGATTTTGAGTTTTTGCAGTGTGGCGATTAAAAAAAAAGCTGTCAGGTAGGCAAAACTAAAATAAAGAGTGGCTAATTTGGCCAGGAAACAGCTATTAGTGTGTCAAGTCAAGTACTCCCATTGTTTCACGTAGTACACAATCTACTGCATACTTAATGTTGAGTATGTGAATTTTTAACAGGATAATTTTGCTAGCTGTTGCCCTTCTGAACGAAATCTTTCTGTGCCCCTGAGCGCGTATTAAATGACGTTTCTCTACGGTCAAGCTCAAAGTTGACATACATGCAACATTAAACACCGTTACACCAACATGACATGTGCTTTACATGGCTGAAAAAAATCTTTATTTATCGATCGCTGACATCATCATTGGGGCTTCTATTGGCTGAAATTGTTTTGGAACGCTGTCTTCTCGTTGTGTAACCGTTTGGAGGTGAAACCCAATTTAACTTTGTGACATTTACAGTACATCATCAGTGTGCTCACTTCATGTAACCATACTTGATTGAGTGAACAGCAGAGATCGACCAGTCAGGGAGCGGAGCTGGACAATTTCCAGCGTTCTCGTCCCGGACTGGTGACTGCCCGGTCAGCCTCGGCCACGTGTAATTACAAGCTGCTCTGTTCCATGCCTGCACAACACAAGCACGGTTTCACGGGCAAACGGCCACGCACCCGCTCGCAGCCGCACGCTAACGCGTAATTATCCCGGAAGCAGCAAACTTAATCAGACACCCTCACCCCAGCTAAAAATGGCCATTTTAGTGATATGGCTAAAGCTAAAGCTATCCAGAGTTCAGAGCCAACCACGAGACAGCAGCCTCGGTATGAGCAACCGATCAATGCAGTTACAAGAAGAATTATGGAGACTAGAGGAAAAGAGAAAAAGGCTCATGTTCTTTTTGTATTGGATATATGTAAAAAATCTCATGATAAAATGAATGACATTCATTTTAATATAGCAGACTTTTGTTTGGTAAGGTAATACGTCAGCTAAAGATTATTGTACAGCAACTCATTTTCACTTTCTTATTTTACCGCAAGATCCTGCAACACATTCTAGTCGAAGGCAAATTGTAAGTTTTCATTTCTTTCATTATAAAAATCAGATTTTGCACTGAAGAAAAGTTGAATTCATACTGTCAGTTATAACGCTAAGGATGAAAACTGACCCCAGGTCACACTTAGAAAAAAAACCTGAAATTGTATTCAGTCAAGAAAATTGCTGTTGGCGCATTTCCAGTGAACACACTTATGTATTTAAAAGGTGTAAGTGTGAGTGCAGACTATTTGAGTCGCAGCTTAGACAAACTGTGAAAGACTGATTGGAGTGTAGACGCAGGTGTAAACGATCAAGGTAGAGCAAACACCACAAGAGTAGAAGCAAAACAAGAAGATAACCAGAGAGACACAGGTTCCTACAGCCTGGCTTTACTTTAGTCAGGAGATCTACTTATGTGTACCCACGTTCGAGAAGTACAAAAAAAACAACTCCCAGTTTCAGCAACATGAGCAGTACCAATTAGTATTCAATCTTGTAGCAGATTTTTGTTAACTGATTTGCTCTCTTGGGCTTTTATCAGTAAGTCGCTCCAGAAAAGGGGCTCTATAGTGCATCCTATAGAGGGCCAAACAAGCACTAATTAGAACACTTGTGTGCTCCAGCAACAACTCTCTTTTCTGTATCTATTTGCATGTCTCATTTCTCCCACCTCAGGTCTGCGTCTCAGTCTCTCACCCACACAGACTCGTTCCTGCTCGGAGACAAAAGCGGAAGGTTGAGGAAAGCCTCGGCCTTTTCTTAATTCAACACCGCTTTTGAGTTTCGTTGAGACCCCTGACAGTTATTGTTACCGCCCTCCCATCTTTCACCTTCTAAAAACGGCTTTCCGTCTTAAACGCAGCACTTCTTTAGGTTAGGAGCCCAGTGGAAAAAAAATCACAAATACAAGTGTCGTTCTCCAAATTTAAGCACTGCCAAGATATCGCCATATCACAGCCCACGCTCCCATCACTTAAGCGATGCACCTTTCCACCTATTTGCAGGGATATGATTGTTCCTTCGCTCGTTTATGCTTAGTGCTGTGTGTGTTTTGTATGCGCTGTGTGTGGTTGTGGCTGAATGCGCCTTTAACAACAGTTGCGTGTAGGTGTGAGTTTACATGTGAAATTGATGCACAGTAGAATGCATAGGAATGTAAAAGCATAAAGGTGACCTTCAGATCTATATTGTCTGTCTGGCCTTTTTTACTTGTGGTAGAGCCCAGCATGAGGAAATGCATTATCTGCATCCAGTAAGATCTTTGTTAGGTTATGACTACATCTGTTGTTTCCCAGATGAGCTCAGTCTGAATACTTAGCTGAACATGTACCTTTTACAGTGAGGTGAAACAAAGCCTACCTTTCTTCTTAACACTTAAATCTGAAGGAATTATGTGGCACAGGTTGCAATATTATCCTTAAGCAGCTTACCCCATTAATTCGGGATAAAAGGAAAAAAAATTGTAAAAAAAAAAAATACTATAGCATATGTATGTATGTTTGTTCCCTAACTCCTCCCATATGTGTGAAACAATCTGAAAACTTCGTATATAGGAATAGGTGTAGGCTTCTGGGGGATTCCCATGATGCATTGAGTTTTTCCTTTTCAGTCACCTTTCTCACCCACTATTTGTTAATAGTGGGTGAGAATGCAATCATACTTGTTATTAATTTTGGTCTCTCTTCAACAGCATGTCTTTTATCCTGTCTTCCTTCTCTCACTCCAACTGGTCGGGGCAGATAGCCTCGCCCCTCCCAGAGTCTGGTTCTGCTGGAGGTTTCTTCCTGTTAAAAGGGAGTTTTTCCTTCCCAATGTCACCAAAATGCTTGTTCATAGAGAGTAATTTGACTGTTGGGTTTTCCCTCAGTATGTATTATTATTGTAGGATCTACCTTACAATATAAACCAGTTTGAGGTAACTGTTGTTGTGATTTGGCACTATATAAATAAAATTGAATTGAATTGCGTATATAAACTTTTTATGATACCTGGATTGGCAATACATATATATCTATATATATACATCTATATATATATACATCTATATATCTATATATCTATCTATCTATCTATCTATCTATCTATCTATCTATCTATCTAGATATATATCTAGATATATATATAGATATATATATATCTATATCTATATATCTATCTATCTATCTATCTATCTATATATATAGATAGATAGATAGTTTGTGGTCATTCAGTTTAGATCACTCAAATCCTTACAAATTACATATATACATATATATTACGCATAAGTGTTCATCAAACAGTGACGTTATTAGTGCCTGTAATTAATTGTCTTATACCATGAGTACGTAGCTTCAAATGGCCAAAAGAAATATACGTTTTTTATTCATGTGTTTGGTCTTTCTGAACAGCGGTTTTTGCCATAACCACCACTCCGGGCTGAATGATCAAAGAGATTTTTCATATTTGTTAGATTTTGTAATTGCATAATTCATACTCCTGCCAACCGACACGCCTTCAACCAACACTCCCTCGCATGTGATGTTCTTTACTTAGAGGATCTGAGCGTGTGTAACATCAAAATAACAATAATAACAGAGAGTTTTTTTCTTTTCATGTTTCAGATTTTTCTTTTTCACTATCATCTTTAAACAGCTTCGATTATTCTATTCGATTCTGATATTTTTGTAGTTATGATGACAGTTTTGCCAGATTGTGTTTTTTTGGGGGGATTTTTTTTCACCGTCACCGTTTGGTGAAATGCAGCTTCTTCTGGTTCGGCCGCTGTGACCGAGCTCAGCATCCAGCCTCCCGACAGTGCTGTCATCAGCACAAGCTGCAGCACTACATCAGTGCCAAAATTGATCCGCCACGCATGTCTTCTCGGGGAATTCTGTCACCCTGTAGCACAGCTCTCTGTCGCTTTCCTTCCCTCCTATCCGTCTCTGTCTTCC
>VUQR01019768.1:0-14850 GCA_015108515.1 Hemichromis elongatus
TCTTGCTCTCTCTCGCTCTCTTGCCCTCTCGCTTTCTCGCCCCCTCGCTTTCTCGCCCTCTTGCTCGCTCGCTCTCTTGCTCTCCCGCTCTCTCTCTCTCTCGTCAGCCCCAATTCCTCCCAGCTGTGTCTCCCTCCTGTGTTCCTTTCCCTGATTGCTTCCCTTGTATTTAAGTCCTGTGTTCTCCTGTGCTCCCTGTTGCGTTATACCCTCACTTACGTGCCTGTGTGTTTCCGTCTTCAGGTTTGAGTAGTTTCCAGGGTTTTCTTATGTTCCTTTTTTCATGGTTTATGTTTGTTCTCCAGCCAGCAATAAAGCTGAGTTTTTCGTTGTACTTCCGCCTCTGAGTCCTGCATTCCGTGGATCCACACCTCCGCTCACCTGCTTATGCACAGTTCGCCGTGACAGGTATAGACCTTATCTGAACCGATATTCTCTATTTTTATCATTCATGCTAAAAAACCTTCCATGCTTGCTGGATTTTGTCACGGCTTTCTTCTCTGTCTTCTTTCATATAAACTTTGATCTCCTAACTTCTCCAAATATTTTTTAAGGCTACCAAAGTAACTGGGAACACAATGTTCAGGAAACCAGTAGTTGTAGAAATGGGGATGTAGTACACAAACTGCAGGTAGCAAATACAAGCTTGTGTAGTCTGATTCAGTTACATATCAATTGCAGTAAACCCAAAATTGGCTAGTGAGCATGTGCCATTAATTGGACATGTGATTTTATATGCAAACTTTTTTTTTTTTTTGTGCAGGGTAAGAACATTTCTACGGACATGTTAGTGAATGAGGCCCTATGACTGTCTGGCCAGTTAAGTTTTTGGATCAAGATATAATGTGGTTTATCTGTAACTAGCTGTGGCTGCATTAAATGCTAATGCTCCAATCAAAGCTAGATAGATGATATCTAGTGACACAGCTTAGAAGATGAAGATTTGGTCGTATGTATGCTATTATATATAAAACGAAGACATAACTTCACAGCTGGAGGAGTATTGCTGGGAAATCAATGTAAGAAAACAAAGCTACTTATGCTAGCACTGCTAGCATTGCCCACTCGTGATTTAATAATAGTCCACAAGTACATAAGCATTTATGATTGAAATTGAACTTAAAGTATTAGGACGCAGGAAAAACCAAAGAAGAAGACACTGCATTTAAACACAGATTTGTGTTTGTAAATGATGCCTAAACTCTATATCATTTTGATATAAGGATGGACATTTGTACTTCTTAAGGTATTAAAAATCATACTGTTGAGATTTTTTTTAAATAGAACTATGAACATCATCATTAGCATCTTCTTATCCATAATAAGGGGTGGAAGAATATAATGGATACATGTTTAAATAATCCTTTTCTTAATTTTACTTTTTTTTACATTTTAAATTATGTTACTGATGGACAGTGTTAAAAAGGAATATATATTTAACTTCAAGGTATGTATGTTAATGTGGCCCAGTTCTAACACTAACATTTTAATACAAAATAAGCTTTTCATTTTGAGGTTATTAAAAATAAAACGTTATATAGTATGCCAAAAATCTGGTATTATTAAAGGAATACACTAATAAGTTATGATTTTTTAAAAAGAAACATATTACCATTTTATTTAAGATTTTTGTTTTTGTTCTTGTTGGTTACATGTTTCAACATAATATAAAAAAATCACCCTCACATGGGAATAGAGACATGAAAAGAAAAGGAGCCAACATTGAGAAGAGGTAAAGACAAAGAAAGGATGGAATAAAGTTTAAAAGACTGAGTTTTCTGTCCTGCTGCTCATGAGAAGAGATTTAAGCCATTCATTAAATTCAAGATATTTTACAAAGTAGTCTTTGACCTTTACAGGAACAGCAACAAAGAGAAGAAAGAGAGAACCAAGAAAGCAAATCTCCTAACTCCTCTCATTATCTTTTCTCTGTTTATCTCCTTCCTTATATGTCCCTTTTAGCTCTATCTTTTCTTCTGTTTTTTCTCCTCACATCATCCAACCTGTATAAATGTGTCTCCACCCTTGCCTCATCCTCATCTTCTCCCTAGTTTGTCTTTTTCTATTCTGCATCTTCATCCTCCTTTATATTTTTCTTTGTTCCCTTCTTTCTTCATTCTCATCCTTTTGATCTGTTTTGTTATCCTTTGTTGTCATCCTTTACCTCCCTCTTCTCTGCTCATTTCCTCTTCACCCTTTGCTATGACATTAACCTTCCTTCTTTCCTCTTTTTCCTCACACTGCTCCTCATTTGTCTCCTCCTTTTACTTCAGTCTTTCTTGTCTTCCTCTTTTCTATTTATCCCCACCTTGCTTCAAATTCTCTTTAGCTCTTATAATCTCTTACAATGACAGTATGCAGATTCCCAAGGCCTTGCAGGCTTCATGCTGAATTAGCCAGCTAACTACACACAAAGTAGCATGTATAAATTAATGAACACACACGCACACACACACACACTCGTGCACTTAGATGTGATGCCAGCTAACTAGGGAAATGCATCCGCGGCTAACGAGGAGCAAAGCGCTGACAGCACCTTGTAGTTTAACGAAGTCTGCTAATCGTGAATGAAGGCTAGAAATACTCATGCGCAGGTTTGGTTTTATTATGAATTCTTTTGATTAGTGATTGTAATTGAAGGGTCATGATGGGTAACATTCAGTTAGTGTGATGGAGTGGGTGGGACAGAAAGAGAGGCAGACGAGTGAAAAAACATGTGTGTGTGTGTATGTGTGCGTGCGTGTGTGTGTTTGTGTGTGTGTGTGAATGAAATCTGTGTGTGATTTTTCCAATCTTCTTTTGTCGAATTTTGGTGAAGCCATGCAAACTGTAGCCTCAGTTTCCTGTTCCTAGAGAGAACCTAGTGTGGTCTTTTGCATTCAGATGTGCTTTTCTTTATACCTTGGTTGAAGTTTTTTTTTTTTACATTTTTATTACTATCACTGGGAGTTGTTACCTTACATTACTTTTTAGGAATCTCTATTTCTATTGAAATTCTATCAGAACATCTGAACATTTTTCTTTGCACACGTGTGTGTATGTCTGTGTGTCCACATGTTTGAGAGAGAGAGAGAGAGAGATGGTATAGGTGGTTTAAAACCACTATCTCTTTACTGCAGCTGGATAGAACACAGATTGGACCAGACCTATAAATACTCTCTCTGAGACAGCCGTGCACACACACACACACACACACACCATAAATACACCTTGTCGCTGAGCTTAAGCTTAGTCTGCTCTGCCAAACCTGATTAAACAGGAAATAAATCACAGCACACACACACATGTGCACACACATTTTATAGTGCATGCATGTAAATATACAGTTTTGTTTACCTGAAAGCATACACACAAATAGAATATGATCACACGAGCCAGGCCTTTGGCTGTTAGATATTAAGTGGAAAGAATTTGAACATTGGCAGTTGAACTTGACACATGAATGTATAGATCAAACTTATTTTTAAGTAAATGTCAGTGTATTTAGTATTTAGGAAGCATCTACATCGATAATCCAGTAACTGAAAATTAAACTAAAGATAGCATTGATGTCAATGTGACAAAAATGCCTGTACTGATTAGAGATGGACCGATCCGATATTACGTATCGGTATCAGTCCGATACTGACCTAAATTACTGGATCGGATATCGGGGAGAAATAAAAAATGTAATCCGATCCCAAGTATCACAAAATCACCTCACAAAACACAAAACAAACACACTATATCGGATTCATATCGGCATCGGCAGATATCCAAATTTATGATATCGGTATCGGACATAAAAAAGTGGTATCGTGCAATCTCTAGTACTGATATAAGAATCAGACAGCAATTTTTATAGAATTCATTTTAATTTATACCAAAAAAATTTAACAAACAAGTGTTAAATCCACAGTTTTAAAGTAAACTAACTTCAAAGCAGCAGCAGTAATTTTTGTTTCATTTATATTTTTAATGCTAATGCACACAAAAACTATGTAATAGGGATGCATGTCAGCATCAGTTCTGCTAGAATTGTATTTACTTAATGCAATTCTAATGAAGTAAAAGCAAAAATTTATGAATATCTCTGACTAATGCATTGGGAAATATGAGTTTAGAACAGGAGATTAGTGCTAAAAGAATTAGTAGTGAAAGGACACCGGAGTTGTATTTCCATTGAGTAAATATGAGATAAAAATGAATAGATAAATAAAAAACATAGTGAGAGAAAAATGTGATATAGTATTGAAAAAGTTTTCCAGTCATGAATGATAATACATTTAGAGATTAATGTAATCACTTCCAGTTTGTTTCCATGAGTGACCTTTTTAACTTTCCAACTTATGAGAAATAAACAATGGGGCTGAACTTCGATGACTCAGTTGTGGTTTGGGGTGTATGTTCTCTTAAATCAACACATTGTTTACTGGTGGGACTGTCTTAACCTCATTAGCCGCTGCCTGGCTGATTAGCATTAGGCTCTAGGGTACAATGAAACAGCAATTACTGATCATTATCACTATTTATTTAAATAATGAAGCAACGAGGGCTTTGTATTGGCAAACAAAAGGTCAGAAATTAGCAGAGAAGTGGCTGTATGTTTTGCTTTCTTTCTCTTGTGTGAGTACTGTTATATATTTCCACTGAATTAAATATTTTATTGGTTACCTTTACAGCAAGAAACTGTTGTTGGAGATGTAATTTAATGGGAAGGCAGAGAAATGGAATAATTTTCAAATCATCAATTAACTAAATTTATATGTACATGTTTACACATTTTCACTTTCTGCTCCTGCTATTCCAGCTGACATGAAAACAGTATAATTTGATATGTTAAACTGTTTATATATTACCAATTCGCAAAAACAGTCACCTCACAACTCTTCTTATTAGCAAGCACTTGGCAATGATGGAAATGAATAACTTTCTTTAAATGGCAAGAGACCTCTGACATAATCAGGCTCAATCTACGGTGATCAGCTGGAGAATGAGGGAGAAGAGAAGATAAAAACAGCGAACATAGAGACGCGAAGGACAAAATGCAAACAATGCAAGACAGAACACAATAATACTGACATGTAGTGGCATATGAACAGATGGGAGTGATAAAGTAGTGCTCGGTGCATCATGTGAAGTCCCTCAGCAGCCAGCCAGCAAATAGCAGCATAACTAATAAATGTTAAGGGTCTTCTTATCTGGCCTGAACTATAAGCTTTATAAAAAGAAAGAAAGAAAGAAAATGTTAGGCCTCATTTTAAAAGTATAGAGGGTGTCTGTTTCCTGAACGCAAACTGAAAAATGGTTCTACAGGAATAGAGCTTGACAGCTGAATGCTGTCAGGAGGCTCACGTTCTACATTTGGAAACTAGGAACACCAAGTAAGCCTGGAGTCCGAGACTGAAGTGCTCTATTGGGATCACACAGTTAGGTCCGGAAGTATTTGGACAGTTACACCTTTTGTGTGGTAATTCTGCGTCTGTATTTGAAATCAAACAAGATGGTACTGAAGTGCAGAATTTCAGCTTTAGTTTAAAGGGGTTAACAAAAGTACTGCATTAACTGTGTTGGAAATTCAGACATTTTTATATATGATACCCCATCTTCAGAGACTCAAAAGTAATTATATAAACTAACATTCTAAATATGAGGGCAATTTTTAATACAATGAAAAGGGTTTTAGTGAAAATCATTTGTCTGATGTCAAGAACCCATGGACATCATCAGATGCTGTTTCTTGAGAAGATTGGGTGGCTTCAGCACAATGGGTCATTTTCTCTTAAGGCATACTGTGAGTTACAACAGGTGATATGGCATCCTTTGGATAATCAGCTGTTCCTTTCATTCTCTATACTTTTCTGTTCCCATCATTCTGATAGAGGATAATCTCGGTTCCATATGTCTGTTTTTTTTCCAAAACTGGGAAGACTATTTTACTAATTTTCTCTCACTGCCAAAGTCTACGATCAAGAGATGCCACAGGGTTTATACTTAACAAAAAGAAGGCCAGATTAGATGATGATATATTGATAATTTTAAGAGTGATTTGAATAGGTTAGATGTTATAAAGGTGCGTTTCTTAAAAAAGGAATGAATTCTGTAGTTAACCACCTTGGTATTGCTGAAGTAACCTATGCATTTGTCCTATGTAAGAATGGGGCAGATTGTTACTTTGGTGACTTGTAAAGTTCCCGTTATTTCTTGCCCCAGTCTGTTAGATCAGATTAAAGGTTTTCAGCTTTAGACTGAAAAAAGTAAAATGATTTTACTTCTATAGTTAAATAAATATCTACTGTATTATCAATTTCTTTTTGCTATGAGTTGACAATGACAAGTGGTGGAGGAATTTTCCAAACCATTACTTTAGGAAAAGAAGCAATAAAACACAGTGAAAACATCTCACTAAACGTAAAACTGTATTATTCGAAAACTGCACGTAAAATATCAAGAGCGAGAATGATTGTTCTGTAGAAAAAATGTTCTCCGTCAGTGTCAAACGGATTAATATTACTGCGGCACACGTTTAAGATTGAGCCAATTTTCAATACTTTATATTTTGGTTATTGTCGAACATCATATTCGATAAACCATATGTTTGCCTTTGCTGAGGACCACATATCTCTTATTTCATGTCCTCTTGTTTCTAATATGAAAGCTAACGTTTTAATTTGTCCTTTTGTAGATTTGACAAGGCAAGAACCGCTCACTTTGCTTGTCCTGATGGAACGCCACTATTGTAAATGCAATTCAGCACAACAGGGACTGTATGGGTCTGTATGTAATGGACAGAAAAGAACAACTTCACTGGTACACTGGTCTCAAGAGAGTCAGCTTCTCAGGACAAGAAACAACTATACACCCACATCTAAAGGACATGAGACACTTTCTTTGTGTACATCAATATGATCTGATATTGGACAGCGATGGCACTATAATGTTAAACAGTGTTGGCCATCTTTAAAACAGGAGAGATGGCCTAGTAACGTACCACTTATCATACATGCAAAATTCATTCTTGGCATTTATCCTGAGCCAGTTTTACCACTATCATATGCTAATTCCTTGACAGAATAGGTGACACCTGATGTGTTCTTTTGCATACTGGACTATCACAAAAGTACTCTAACAAGTACCTTTTTACAGTAAACTTTAGGTTTATTTGTACTGTTGGCCTGTCCATAGGGCAATCGTGGCTCACAGAGTTGGCAGTTTGTCTTGTAATCGGAAGGTTGCCGGTTCGAGCCCCGGCTCCGACAGTCTCGGTCGTTGTGTCCTTGGGCAAGGCGCTTTGGGGTCCTTATCAACTAGTAAAGTGCTATACAAATACAAGCCATTTACCATTTAAAAATAAGATTATTGTCACTGTATTATGTATCATCTCTTTATCAAAAAAATATACTCTTAATGACTATATATGATATATGCATATATTGATAGTAATGGCTATAAGAAAACAGTGGTTGGGGAATTGATCCTTAGAAAAACAAAGTGAGATCTAATTGACAGAATAATTATAAAAATAATTAAAAAAAAATAGTAATACAGAAATAAAACAAAATCAATAAACACCCCCCCTCAAAAAATATATATATTATTCATAATTAGTCCTGTAAACACATCAGACACATGCCAAATCCACAGCTTAACTAATTTAGAATGGAGGCATGTATCTAATATTTTTCAGAGATGAAGCTTCACTTTTGTTTGCATGTGTCCCTGACTACTGCTTTAGTATACGATTGCTTCTGCTGGTGGTGTTGCGGGGAATCACTGTGTTTCAGTGTGATAAGGAAACAGCAGCAGCTGAATACTGAAAACAGAGTGATTGAAAATGGTGGTAATTACTGTCTTGTCTTTGTCTTGAGACGATATCTGTTATCCGTCACGCGCAATTATCTCTGTGTTTTGTGTTAGTGTTAGAGCATCAGTGTAAAGCCACCAGGTATGTTTGTCTCTATGTGTTTATGTAGATGAGTTCATCTGATGAGCATGAGTTTGCATACAGTATATGTGTATTTTTGTTGTTTAAAGCATACATGTACTGAAGGATACACCCGACCCATCCTTCAAATTCAAGGAATTGAAGCACGCATTTGGCGGCCGCATTTGAAGCGGCCTTCAAATTAGGACAGCCTACGTCGCAACACTGTGACGTAATCGGCCTTCAAATGCAGCCTCTGATTGCTGCAGACGTAGCCGCGCCATTCCAGGGCTTGGTTTTAGCATCGGGGGTCTAGCCAGGACCCTTACCGGATGGGAATCAAACTTGCAACTCCCACTCCTAAGGTGTGTAATCTTACCACTACTCTATCCAGCTGCTAATTAATCAACTTATTTGTTTGCAACCAGGTTAAAACTGTCATTTATTAACATGTGTTGGATTACTAAAAACTTTGAAATCTATTTTAAAATGTTAAATAAAAATGGTTAAAATATTCAGAAAAATTAATGAATTTCTTTTAAAAGGAGTACAATATGTTAAATAAGTTTAAAAAGCATTTGCATTGTATATGGTTCATTTTTACAAGTATGCTGTTTTAATGTGAAGAGCTTTGTAAGAGGAAGTGAATGTGGTTGTGATTGCTGGCCTTCTGTGAGAGAAGTTCTAAGAAAGGAAAGTGAAAGTGTGTATGTATGAACTAGACTTAACTGCTCAACAGTTGTTGTTTTTTTGTTTGTTTTTTTTTTTTTTGATGCACTCATTTTGCAAACTGGCTGTGAGAAGTTGGAAATCCACCATGCAACTGCTCACTTTTGTTTCAGCTCAAGATCTTTTGACGATCTTGGAGATGCTCTGATCTGCATTTCTTCACACATAACTGTTATGACCTCATCCTATTTTAGAAAGTGGCTTACTGTTCCAGATAATTTTCGAATAACTTAATTTGATTGTCTCAGCCAGAGATGATAACTGGAGATGCATTCAAAGGTGTAAATAAAGCTACAGAAAAATTAACTACTGGCTTATAGAAAACATGTCCTCCATTCTCTGGAAACATGGGACTTCAGAGCCAAAGTTTGACATTGAAAGATGTCCACAATGGCCACGATTTGACTATAAATAGTACAGTAAATGTTTAGTAGACAAAAAAAAAGGCATCGCCTGGCATTACAAAACAACCCCTTAAGTGGACGACAATCCAACCTACAGAAATGACATTTAAATTATTCTCACATTCTGTTACTCCCCACTTCTGCCTAAAATGGATTACCCACTCTTCATAGCACTCTTGTCCATGTTTACACAGGGACTGGTATCAAGCCTAGCTGACATTGGGCAAGAGATAGGGTCCAACCTGGAGAGTCTTCCTGTATGATGCTGGTCTATCAGAGAAAGACACTCATGTTTTTTTTAATGATTTTTTGGAACAAGGCCAATTCTTGACAATCAACCCAAAGTAAGCAGCGTATGTGTACATAATCTGTACCAAATATCAAATTTTACCATATTCTGACAAATGTGAATGTAGTGTGAATGTAAATCATCCAACGGGAAAACACTGAAGCACCCTGGTTAACATAGAGTGTTAACACCTAGATAAAATCTTATTGTGGTCTGGGCTGTTTTTCATGCTGAAGTCTTAGTTCTAGTTAAAGGGGAATCTTAAAGTGCAATGGGATATTTCTAATAATCACATGCTTCAGATTTGTGAGGTGGCAGGTCATCACCGGATAAGTGCTTGTTTTTTGGTGTTATTTTTAGTACTTTAGATACTAAAACATTGTTTTATTTAGTCACTCAGCCCATCATTCACAGCAGTCACACAGGAGAGCTGAAGCTATACGGTGGGAGCAAATTAAAAAATATTTTTGAGCCTCAATACAACTGAAATGTGTGCGCAGAAGTGGAGTAGCTCCATATGAGAGTGGCGTTGGTAATGTTTTCTACATTTACTGTAAGTCTCCAGTGAGTGTAGTCTGCCCACATCAGAGCACAGAGTTTGGTTATGTGTTTACTCTGAAAATCTCATCTCCTCTGAATCAATACTCCATTTACCACAAGCTCACACTGTGCTCCTCTGTCCTTTCGCTCTCCCATTTCTCTACATTCCTCCTCACCTGCTTGAAAGTGCTGTTGCTTTTGTGTCTCTTCTTCCTCTTTTGCATCTGTTCGCAGTTCTTCTTTTTCCTTTTTTCTTTTACCCTTCTACTTTCTCTTTTGCCTCCTATTTTCCTTTCCACTTTCCATCTATTTCTTTAAATGCTTAGTCAATAGTTCCTCCTTTACAGTGCTGTGTGATGTTATTTTAAAAAGTAACTTGAACTATTACAGTGATAACTACCGTAAGAAGTTACTTGTTAAAGTACTTTTGTGATACCAAAAATGAAAAGTCCTTGCATTTCCTTGTCCAGATGGCATGTGGCCTACTGTAGCATCTATTGGAGTGCATAAGTAGCAACGATCTTGTAAAACTCTATTAACGTTCTATCTCATCCATTCATTTACTTTCACTTATCCCATTCAGAGACACAGTTGGGCTAGAGCCAATTCCATCTGTCATAGGGTGAGAGGTGCAGTATGCCATGAACAGGCCAGCAATCTACTGCAGGGCTAACACAGATAGATAGACAACCATTCAGTCTCATAGCCAATTTAGAATAACTATAAACTGAAGGTGCCTGTCTTTGGGAGGAAGTCAGAGAACCTACAGAGAACAGACTGACCCCCAGCCAGCAGATTTGAGCCCAGGACCTCTTTGCTGTGACACAATGGTGCTGACTACAACACACCTTGACCAAAATATATGTAATAAAGTTCATTATAATTCACAGCAACAGTATCTCAGGGATGTTTATTCAAATGGTAAACACCTTACTGAGGTCATAGGGAACTATTGAATTTCCCCTTTTAAAATATATTTTACCAGTCCAGAGGAAAAAAAACTCTGTTAACTGGAGAAAAAAAAAAACTTCTACAAGGGTTGGAGAGGATGATCAGTCGACAGAAATGGGCAAAACATAATGGGTGAGAGAGAAGAAAAAGATAATGATATGCATTATTGGCAAAAAAAAAAATGGACTAAGAGTTAAAAGTATCTACTTTACACACTAATTAAATGCTCAAGCCAGAACCTGGTTTCTCGGGCCAGGAGTCTGATAGCTGAACCCGTTGATTTCCATCCTACTTTTGGAAACTCCAGTAACCACAAGTAAGCCAGGACTCTGAAAAGTGCAAAGTGCTTCTTACATTTCAAGATTACTGCCATTCTACTCCTCAATGGGCCTTATCGTCATTGTTGTGGAGCTGTTCATAGCTCGCAGGTACTTCTTCAAATCTGAAGTAGCTCTCTTTGCAGCTGAAAGACAATGATAATTATTATGATTATGATGTTGATTTTTCCCTTTTCCACAAATTCAACGTAATATGAATAGTTTCACCATGTAAAGGCTGCTCTCTGTACTTCTTAAAAACATTTTTATTTCTTCCCGTTCTGCTTTTCTCCTTTCATTTTCATGCTCTTCTCTTGATCTTTTATTTCCTTTTTCTTTTTATATTAATGATTATCCAAATTGTTATCAAATCAAATTAAAACATTTTATCTTGTTAAATTCAACACCCTTTTATATCCCATTTTTTTCTTCATCTTTAATCTGCATTTCTCTTCCTCTACTCCCATTTCCTTTCCTCTCCTCTCCTCTCCTCTCCTCTCCTCTCTAAAACCAATTTCCCAATAGGTCACATGGAGTCTCTTTGTGTGTGTGCATGTGTTTATGCAAGTAAAGCAGCAGCTGTATTAAACACTTAGCCCTTTTCCACTCCTGAGCTGAGACAATTTATCCATCGCTCAGGGCGAGAGGAGTGAAATGGCTAAATCACATTGTGCCATTAATTTAATTAGCTTGTAATTGACATTTTAAATGCTTCACATTTAAATTAGCTGGCCTGGCGTCGCATGGAAGTCACCGCAACTGAGGAAATTGATTAAATCTCTGCAAAGCAGCAGAGAAGAAAATCCCAGAAAAGAGATGACATACTAAGAGGGAATCACACTGGAGTATGGGCTATAAGTAAGAAAAAAGACATCAAGGGGAAAATACACTTAGAAAATGAGATTATGAGGAATAATGTGCAGAAGAACTATGACTGTAAGAGGTATTGGAAAGTAGAATTACAAAAGAGAAGTCAGTATGTCAGATGGAGAAAAGCCCTTACCTACCAGAAATGACACTGGCCAAAGGTCTGTCCACGACTCATTCATCACAGTGACATCCACCATATGCTACTCTTTTAACTGTCATTGGTGTGTAAACCAGCACATCAAAAACCAACTGGTTCTTAAGAAAGAAATTCACCTAAAAACGAATTTGTTTTTTATTGTATTGTAAAGTTGTATTTAAGATGAGACACTGACTTAGAGAGTAATTATTACCACCAAATGTTAAATAATACATTGCATCTGCTGGGTTAACTGGAATTCTTTAGGTAATAAAAGTCCTCTTTTCAAACAGTAATGATAATGTTGCTGTAAGCTTACAACACATCAAAATACCTATCATCTTTTGTTATTCAGCACATTCCATATGAGGTGACTGTCTAGTTATTTCATTTTGTGCATGGTATGTGCTCTGCACATCAGCAATGAATATGTTGCTAAATTGTGTCTGAAGCTTTTTGTGTGTGCGCTTGCATTAAAAATGACAACATGAAATGTATCAGTTATAAAAGTGTAGCATTAATTATTCATTGTCTGTACACATGATAAGCCTGCTGTAGCTGCTACCTAGATATAGATATAGGCATACTTGTATAGCCTGTATACTTGTAAATTGCTGCTGTTGTTACATTTCTCATCTGAGATGACTGTCTGGAGTTGCTGATATAACAATATTGGTGATGTAACTTTGTTATTAAATATTATATGGCTTAGCAAGTGCTGTGCAACAAAGCTGAGCTATATTGAATTGTGTCCATGGCAGCTGCAAGTAATCTGAATAGAACAATCACACTTAAATCAGTGTAACCAACACTATTCATTGCATTTTACAGATCTACAGATCTGCATGTCATAAACAATGATGCAGTTCATTGGCAAGTATAATCTTTTAGTTGGGAGTGTAAAAACAAAGCTTCCTTAGCATGCTAAAATATTAGCCCAAGTTTAACTTTGAGCTTATTTTTTTTTAATTATGTGTAATACTAAGTAATGCACTTTGTGAAAGCTGTTCATTTTTCTAATTCCACCAAGAAACATATAATTCAGAAAATAATTTTTGACAAGTCAGCACTTTACACTTGATCTGGAAAGCTAAATCATTAGCAGCAAAACGGAAACGTGTTGAAAATATGAAATTTAATGTTCAATAATAGTTAACATTTAACACAGCTGTTTGTTACTGCCGATTAGTGGCATTGGTGTCTTTTTTCAAGTTTAAACAGGCACATTAAAATTAAAACAAATAAATAACTGACACTTGTCTAATGCCCAGTAGTGAATACTGGGACAAAATAAGCATTGGTGGTACAAGATGATAAGATCTTCTATATCTGTCCCTACTCAGAATATATTCAGTAAAACAGAAAAATGATTAGCACAGCACTGATAAGATTCTAATGTATGTGTGTGTGTGAGAGAGATAGAGGAAAATATGCAAAAGTGTTGCATTAACATCATTCTCATTACTCTTTGTAATATATGCAAGTGATAGCAAAAGTTATGAAGTGTGTGAATGATAGGAACGATTTCAATTAGGATACAATGAGAGTCATGAACTGTTATGGCTGGACATCAACCAACAATAACTAGAAGATGGAGAGAGCATTCTATGTGACTGTGTGTCTGCATTGCATATTTAAGTATGTGTAGAAGAGTGCAGAAAGCCACAATGACTGGCAATGTCAGCACTTTTCATCTATTTTTTAAAGGAGCTCTTCACATCCCAGCACACACTCACACTTACAGGCAGGTATCTGGCTGGTGCCTGATCTCTCTTCCATGGTCTTTTAATATTCTTTCAGCTGCAGTTTTTCAAAGGGGTCCATCACAAAGACAATCTGTTTGATCTGCACACTGTCATCTGCAGACAGTAGAGGGACAGAGATCTAGACCAATGAGCCACAAGACTAAAACCAACTGCTTTGGTCCTGAGCCATCATGAGTGACTTTGTGTTTGGCACGGGCTGTGTTGGCGTCATTACTACAGAAAAGTACTGTATGACATATTACTCATTAATTTTTTTAAAAGTACAGAACATTACTTAATCATTGGTGAAAGCAATTTGTTACCCTACGCTCATAATCTCATAAATACCAGTTAACAAGATAGGCTAATAGGTTACAGCTACACACAAAACAAATCTCTGTTCTAGTTAGAATAGACATAGAATCTTTCTTTTAGTGTTTATGCATTACAAAGCTAACAGCAAAATGCTAAAATGAAAACCAGCCCAAAGAGATTTCAAAGCATTCTGTAAACATGAACGTGTAGAATTTACCTACAGGTAGATTTGTAAGTTGGTTCAACACTTGGGCTCTTCCGCTTCCTCAAGTGGAAGAGTGCAATGTATATGTAAAGGTATAATTTAATAATAGTTTCTGAACTACAATAAATATTACGGAAGAAGATTTGATGATATGTGATGTTATTTCAAGCCATTATAAAGTATAAGAAAGAGAAAGCCTTTTAACCAGTGTCTTCAACAGTTAAATGTCTAAATATTATATAGACACTGAGGTACAACACAAATGCTACGGCAAGGGGGAGCCAGGACGACAGGTCAGGGGGGTTTCATCACCCCCACCCGAGATTGGGTACCAAGCCCCAAGTGCAATAGAAGAAGGATCGTTGAGTGCGAGAGGAACTGACCTGAAAGATAGAATCATGGCGATTACGTGAAGTACCCTCAGAAGATCTGCTAGATGATGTAAA
>VUQR01019769.1:0-14047 GCA_015108515.1 Hemichromis elongatus
CATTACTGTTTTTCAAATTGAGATTGTTTTTTTCCTCTTTATCTTTAAATAATAAAATCTTAAATCCACAATTTGCTAAGAACATTTTTTTTAATTTTCATATATAAATATAGTAGATAAGGGAAGGGGCAGGCCCATTAAAAAATATATTTCACATCAAATTTGTTTTTCTTTTTCTTTCTGCTCATTGTGGTTTGCATTTTGTCGTCACCGCCATATATATAAATGATAACCTGAATATAACGTTATTGCCAATACAAGCTGCCTAAATAGGAAAAAGGCGATTTTAGAAAACACAAACGTCTAAGGATTTAATAAAATTGCTGACAATAATAATCCAAATATATTTTTTAAAAAAACAAAACATTATGGTTGTACTAATTTTCTCTCTGCACCACCATCGTCATAATTCTAGAAATGATCGTAATGTTTTTTAAGTATTTTACAGGGACTTCCATCTATAATCAACACAATACTGATTTACCGCCTCTTCGTTTGCTGTACATAAGTACATAAATGCTCTTTATGTAAGAAACATGATACGCAATTAATAGCGACAGAACTAATATGCTTACAATTCCCCTATCCGCAATATTTATTTATAATTACCTTAACTTTGTTCATTTAAAGGACTAAAGGAAAAGTTAAACAGACTATTGTGAAACAAAAAACGAATTTTCTTTTTACCTTTTAAAACCACATCTTTAAAATCTGAAGTTGAATTCTAAATAAAACCAAACACTTTGCCGCACTATGCAAAATACCCTGCCGTCGATCTGTGTCCAGCGCCAAAATAAACCCATTCTGTCAAACCTGGAGGATGCGAGGAGATTTGAGAGGAAATGAAATATTTCTCGGATGATATAAAAGCAGCCTTTTCGCCTGAGTTATAGCCCGGATTTGGCGTTGCTGAGAGGGATGCATGCTGCTCCTTCTATCTCGCCCCAGAGGAGGTATCATCAGAGCTGATATATAGCCCAGCTCTACATTACCTTTACAAAACAAAGGATCATCCACGCTTTGGGTCGAGGAACGTACTCTTCTGACTAAAGCTGCAAAATCTGTAACTGAGTCGACTTGTTTTTTGTATTTTTTAACCATCCAAATAGTCCAAATACTTTAAACAAACCTGCTGCTGAACTGAACTTTTAAAGCCTTTAAATTGGCTAAGGATTCTGATGTCTATCAGCCCTTCTTCGTTTTTCTTTCTCTCCCTCTCTCTGAGCTTCCCCTTATTTATCCCATATACCTATTCTGGTATCTCACCACACGACTAAATTAGACCAAAGATGATAAGAGCACAAAGCATTATAATTCCGCCCGGCTCCTCCTCCTTCCAGCCATGCGTCCTAATTAATGGGACACCCCCAGTTGCAAAAAGCCCTGCACTGGACTGCAACATAGTCAAAGAGTGAAAGGGAAGAGGGCGAAAGTGCCACTGGAGATAATTGATTACCCACCAATCAATGATAACTTGTTAGTAATCGTCAACTCTTTGGACCTCGCCATTTTCAGGGAGGCATCTCACTCCTGCGGACTTGCTGCTCGCGAGGATCGACACTTTGAACGCATCCCATTTTGGAATAAGATTTTCTTTCCCTCAATCTCCCCTCCTTATCTTTGTTTTTTTTTTCTACCTGCAAACTGTTATGTGACTTTTTTTCCCTCGATACGGTCGCTCGTTTGCAACTGCTTAATACTTCACCCAAGTCCTATAAACTCTGCGTACAACCAATGATGACATCCAAAGAAGTCGCCAAATGTGATGCAGTGGAAAACAGGAGGCGAAGTCCGCTGGACCACTTGCCGCCTCCTGCCAACTCCAACAAGCCGCTGACCCCATTCAGTATTGAGGACATCCTGAACAAACCATCTGTGAAACGAAGTTATACAATTTGCGGCACAGCTCATCTAATTTCGTCTTCTGAGAAACACCGTCCGTCCAGCATCCCTCTGTCCAACCGGGGACTCCTCACCCAAACCTCCCCGCTCTGCGCGCTGGAGGAGCTGGCCAGCAAGACCTTCAAGGGGCTGGAAGTCAGCGTTTTGCAGGCTGCCGAAGGTAAATCTACAAGATGAAAAAAATGCACGACGAACACGTTTTGACTAATACGCCTGGAACTAGATTTTTGAATAACAATAAAATACGCTCAAACCTGTTAATTCAATAGCTCGAGACACTGATTTCCCATTTAAGTGCGCATTTTTCCTTTTCACGTTTATCTAGAAAAGGTGCGTTATTTTTTCCTGGGTTGCTCTAATCACCAGAGCCTTTTCTTTAATTTTATGGCCTCGTGTAAAGAGGAAGACCAATTGTCTGATGTTCAGTATTTCCCAGTGGTGTCTGTGTAATATTGTTGTAACTGTCTACCTATTCCCACAAGGACTGAGGCATTTCTGTTTCAAACATAGCATCGTTTTCGTTGTTATGTTTGCGTTCTGGGTACTTTTTACGCGCATACTGCAGCAGTGCAGAAAACGCCTTGCACCTTTATCTATCTATGATTTTCACTCAGCCTCTCCTCTCCCTCACAGGCCGGGATGGGATGACTCTGTTCGGTCAGCGAACCACCCCGAAGAAGCGTCGGAAGTCTCGGACGGCTTTCACCAATCACCAAATCTACGAACTGGAAAAGCGTTTCCTGTATCAAAAGTACCTGTCCCCAGCCGATCGGGACCAGATCGCGCAGCAGCTGGGTCTGACTAACGCGCAGGTGATCACGTGGTTTCAGAACCGGAGGGCCAAGCTAAAACGGGACCTGGAGGAGATGAAGGCCGACGTGGAGTCGGCCAAGGCCATCGGCCAGGTCCCACTGGACAAGCTCGCCAAACTGGCGGACCTGGAGAAATGCGCCAATGGCACGCTGGGCCACCCGCGAGCCGAGTCCCCCGCGCGGGGAGGCCAGCAGGAGCACGAGCTCGCTCAGAAACTGAGGACGTCGCCGCTGTCTCCATTCTCAGACCACACAACTAGTAAAGAGTGCTCAGAGGACGAGGACGTGGAGATTGATGTGGATGACTGATGGCGCATCGAGGGGCTGGAAGGTCAAGAAACACATAAAGACGATAAAAAAATCCCGCGGAGGACTTGTAACTTACTGCTTATATTGTATACCATATCTCGGAACATGTACCAAAATGTAATGACTTTTATATTGGCACAGATACTATTCATAGTGAAGCATGAACACAGAACAAGAATTATGCAGTGATATTTTACAATGTATTCATTAGCAAACTGATACTTCTTTCGATCAAAGCAATATGGTCTGAAATGACACGAGTAACTTATTTTTTTACAGTATAAACAAACACACACACACACACACAGACACGCGCGCGCGCGCGCACACCACACACACACACACACACTGTTTTATTGCTTTTCCCGATAGCCCTGTCCCCACACATCACAGTGAAGTGCTCCAGTTTTCCATATTTTTGCATGTAAATGCATGATTTGATTTGTGATCATTATCTATTTATTTTTACTTTTTTAATTTAATTGCTTTTGTATTTTCTGTGAGCCAAATCGCGATTCAGTCAGTTTGTCACTGCCGGCTCTTCTCCTCCCCATTATCATTATCATTTGACTGTAACCCCTGGCTTCAGTTCATATTCTGCGTCCCGATGCTGCAGTGCATGATGAAGATGATGATGACGGTCGGAAAGGCAAAACTCGGACACTCACAGTTACAACGCGTTTTGTGGAAATGCTCGAGCGATGGCGAGAAACAGCGGTTGATATTGCGGTGTTTTTGACAAGCTACTTTCTAGATTTATTGTTTGGATACAATAGATTTACAGTTATAAATTTGTTATGTTTTGTACACCTGTAAGTGCCTTTCTAAAATCAGGACATTATTTGAAAACCAATGCACAGACTGTAATGTATATAGGCTACTATGGGAATAAAATGGCTTTTCTGAATAATTCTTTTATGTTGCAATTCTTGAAATATTGTTTAGGTTTTTGTTGTGGATATAATAGCCCCTTTTTATTTATTTATTGAGGGCAGAAAAATGATTTTAGAAACGGCTCCCCTTGCCAAATCTGGGCGTGTAAGCTCATCAACAGCGGCCTATTTAGAGTTACTATTTTGTTCCTTTGTGTCCTTTTCTACTAAGATGCTCTAAACATTTTGTGGCCCGGAATCTCACATCCCCTTTCACATCCTAAATGCGTATCGTGGCTTCTTGACCCTTAGACGTGTTTCTCCATTCGTGGCAAAAATTTATGTGAGAAACACAAATCTGGTGCCGGAGAAAAAAAGACGAGGAAGCCACAAAAACACAAAGTTTTGGGCCAGTTTCCCCGGGCCTTTATAGACCTTTTTTGTTCTGCGGGACTGGGCCGTAATTTTGAGCGTAAAGCATGAAAAGTGGGGACAAATGAGCAGCGTTCCCCGATGGGACGAGCCACAAAGGAGCAGGGCCGGTCCCCCGCAGGCAGCAATACTGAGACAAGTGTGTCCCACCGCACAAAAAGGACGCGAACGTTTGGAAGCCATATGGTTTTTGAAATTTCCTCACAATTTCAGACAATTTGATGGATTGAGTTAACCCTCCTTTTAAACAGTTTAACTGGGTGCGAACAAAGGCCATAATGCCTACATAGACTCTCCCTTCATGAGGGCATCTGCGGCTATTAATGTCTAGCCCCTTTCTTTGCTTGGCGTTTTGAACAAGTCAATGAATTACAATGAAACTGCCCCTTTTTTGAGAGCCGCTTGTCTTTCTGCGCTTTTTAGCTCTGGAATAATATGTTTGACTTCTGTCCAAGAACGTTTTCTAAACAAGAAATGGATTTTTGTTGGAAGTGTTTTTAATGTTAAGTAGGGAGCCATAAAGAGTTTGGGCTGTGACATTTATGCCAAAGTCTGGTTAGGGAGTCCTTTGTTTGTTTTCTTCTCATCTCTTTTTTCTTCTTCTGCCTTTTTATTTCTTTTGTCTTTAAGGAGTTTAATGAAGCTGAAAACATGGTGATGTGAGAAAGAAAGAGTGTCCAGAAGAGAAGCTCAAAAGGCAAAACTCCCATTTAACCCTCTTTGTTAAAAGAAACGATAAGTAGAGCTGTCTTCTTGTTAGATGTTTTATAGAGTTTGCTTTTTTATATATTTTACTTTTATTTTAACCAAGTCCAGCTAAATAAGTTTAGAGGCTTGTGAGATGTTAATGTGACCAAAGCTTTTGTAAATTCTCTGCAGATAAATTAGACTCTTTAAAAAAAAAATTATTAGCCTAGCATTTGCTTTAATGCAGTTATGCTGCATTTATAAATAGTACTATTTATATCAGGAAGCAAATATAATTGTTTATTAGTATAACTCTTTAAGTGGACAAACAGGAAGCTGATATATATACTGATATTGAATTGCAGCCTAATAAACATGCTGATGATAACACAGAATATGCTGAAAGAAGAAATTTTAATTGCTGGCAAATATTGTACTGTAAAATTCACTGAATATACTTACAACTGCATTATATTGTTTTATAAATTATTTATGAAATGATTATATGCACTTTATACGTGCAAAATAAGGCGGTGCAGTGGTGTACATAGTATTTATCAAGGTTTAAATTCAAGATAACACTTCAATTGAAAAGTACCTCCAAAGGAAAAAAAATCAATTCAGTTCAATTATTCTGAAAATTGATCTGCAAATATGAACATGTCAGTCTTTAATTTATTTTGTGTGTGCGTATATGTGTGTGTGTGTGTGTGTGTTTGTGTGGTGGGAGGGTGGCGGGTGCCTATGTGCGTGCTCTGGAGCCTATTCTGAATCAAGCATATTTATGAAGGGAGAGAGTGTTAAGGCAGGTAAGTTTATGGATTTCACTTGCTTATTTTATGAGGGGTTGTCAGGCGGGCCCGGTGATAAGTAATACTACAGTCTGAGGGACCACTTCGTGGTAATTAATCTGGAGGTCTTAAGTGTATTTCAGTATTTCACTTCAAGATAGAAAAAATCACTACTTCAATCGTCCGGAAAATTGAAGTTTGATGCATGAGTCCCTACTGAAACAATAGTACAGCCCTCTCTCTTTTCATCTCTTCCCCTCCCCTTTTTATACTCTCTCCTTTATTATTTGCACCTTGTGGAAAACAGCGTCAGGGGCAAAGTGTACACTAATATTTGAGGCAATAGTCAGGTGACAGCAAAGAGAGCACTGAAATTACCTTGTTTAATGTTTACCACCTTGTTGTCATCTAAAAATATGAGACTAACTTAGGAAAAAAAATATTTTTTAATCTATTGTTTGATTATTTTAATTAATTATTTGAGGCTTCAAAAATCTTTTAATTCATTATTATTATTGAATAAGTATTAAAAAGGAGATCTGTAAATGACCTGATATTTGCCATGAATTAAATGAGTCTATATATCTAAATAGAGCCAAAATGTAGAGTTTTAATCATAGCCTTCCTGTGGAGCCAGTTAATACTTCAAACTTCAATTTTACGGGCGATTGAACTAAGCATGTTCCTGACAGAATTGATGTATGTATTAATTTCCTTTAACTGTTGATTAATTAGGCTGCGCTGAAGGCTCAAATGGAACGGTTTGTTCAGAAATTTGCATATTAATCAAATTCTAGTTGATCATTCAAATAATCAAGGCTGTGTGAATTTGGGGATGTAGCAAGAAAACATCAACTATATTTGGTACGACTTTGCTTCTGCTGTTTGTCCACTGCATTATAATCAAACAGCCAGAAAGAGTCAGTCGGCTTATTTGGACTTAATTGCTAGTAGCCAGAGTTTTCCAACAAATGTACTGATACATAAACTCAAAGAGAACCAAACAGAAAATCTTTCCGTAGCTGCTGCTTATAAATAAAGTAGATTAGAAGAAGAGGGTGACAGAAAAGAGAAGTACTGCATTTTGTACATTTTGCATTCTTAAAATGAGAATAAAATTTTATTTTATTTTATTGTTTTACGTGTCACAAGCCTGGGTTCTGAGAAGGTTGCTTCAGATCACAGGTGAATGATTTCTGGAGGAGAAAGGATAGTTTCAAAAATGTTTTGCAATTATAGTTAAGCGCTGTGACTCATCTAAAAGGTAAGTCTGCAGGTAGATAAATTAGAAATCATGCAGACCATTTTACATGAAAAAAATGTAGGCGTTATTAAATGGTTCATGAAGTGTTTACCGTGGAGCTTTTCTTCAACTAGCGATGATAATGGTTGAAGTCTACAATTAATATAGACCATGTTCCAACAGCATCTACTTATACTATTTAGAAAGTACTTTTTAAGCAGAAATAATGCTGTAAAGAAAATTCAATACACATTAAAAATAATCATAAAATCCATTAGCAGCACATGAATATAGGTCCCTGAAGGAAACATGAAGGATAAAGTAAAGAAAATGTTAGATCTGTTGCCTCAGGTGGGAGTTATTTAGCACATATTTTAATTTTCTATGTGGTGCACAGAACAAAGCATGAAAAAATACAACTGAAAACAAAAAGGGAATAAAGTGCATTTTGACTAAAGTCATCTAGAAGCTCATCCAATTCTAAATACCTCATCTTTAAATATATTAAGTCAAAATACACTTGAATGAACAAAAAACTAAACTAAACAAAAACAAACAAACTTACTATTCATACAGTTACATGCCAGTTTAAGCCATCCTTTTACAAAAAAAAGTGTAGATGATGATGAGCTGCAAGCTGCAGCCAGCTCCAGCTTAGCTTCTGGGACAAACAGAGACACCTGCTGGTGTCAACGGGATAGTGACCTGCACTTCACTGAGCAGCAAACCAGCCGTGGTGTGTGTAATGTGTCTGTGTGTGCATGAAAAAGTGTGTGTATGAGAGTGTGTGTAAGCTATGTTCTACAAAATAAATAACACAAGTATATGATAAAGCTGCAACCGAATTATCAAAAATTATAAATATTTTTAGATTGCTTTATTTGAATGACCAAAATCAGGCTGGTGAAACAGTTTGTACAAGACTTATAATGACAACATAAAATTAGAGGTGGAATGCAATCGTAATGGTGAACGGTATCTAAAAGACATAAAACAAAAGGAATCAGATATCGAGTATGTAATCTCCATCGCCCTTAAGAAAATTGGGTTTTTGTTTTTTTAAAATAAAAATAAAATAAATAAATAATAAAATAAAAGAATAATTTCTTGGTATCAATATGATTAAATGAGTATGAATTTAATAACTTGATTCCTATACCTTATTGAATCTTTCTAATGTGTTTAACGATTTTTCAGTGAATATCTGACTGACTGAAGAGCCAATGATGTCATATTCAGGAAAATAACAGATTTTATCTTTCACTTCTTACACTTGAATAAAACCATCCTCATTTCCTGCAGCCTTACTACATCTTCACCTTGTAAAAATCCATCTAATCAGTTTCTACCCTGACATGCGCTTGAAATAATAAATGACATTAATACTAAATTAAAACATGCCCTGCATGTTTAAAGAACTATGAGTGTTGATCTTTCAATATTTCCAAATTAGAAATAGCTCAGGTATAATTCACTCATGCATTCTTGTGTGTGAATAACATTAAAACTTTGGTTTCACCAAAAATGTAACAATCACCTCATCCTCTCACTACACACAGATTTTAGTTCATGGCCTTTCATGACCAGACCTGCTTTCTGTTGTTTTCTTGTTAATATGCTGTAATGACTACTTTCACACTACTTTACTTCAGCATTTTTTACATTTATCACTTCTTTATCACCATTTATTTTCACCATCTGTGATCTCATGTGTATATGACTATTTCATGTGTGCGTATACTTGTGCCAATGAAAAGAGTCTGCTAACATGTGATTAACTTATGTAAAATTAATAAAAAACATATTCACTATATATTAAATAAATACAAATATTACAAATATTATCAAATATATTAATAATATAAATACATTTATTAAGAGGAACCATTAAAATCTATCTATCTATCTATCTATTTTTTTTCCTCATTGATTTTACAACCTTATTGTTGGCAAGTAAAATTTCTCATGTGAGGCCTGTTACGTGCAGTTTTATGAACCATTCTCAACATCGGGTGTTACCATGCCCATCTTAGCAATCTCATTATAATCATTATGAACAAATGCAAAATACCAACTACTGTGGTTAGAGTTCTAAAACAATCAAAACTTATTTGGCCCATTATACCCGATGGTCTAATCAATTTTTTCCGAGTCTATCCTACATAACTGTGTTAGCGTCGCAGTGGAAATTTGATGTTGTCAACGAGGAGTTAATAAAATAAGTAAGCTATAAGCATCTATCTAAAGGTTGTTGATATAAATATAGTAAAAACAAAACAAAACAAAAAAAACTGTAGTTATTCCTTCTGAAATATGTGTCCCTCATTTGGGACACGTTTAATCAATTATTATCCAGTATATATTTTTTATTTTAAATCTTCTTGATTCGGTATTTTGCTTTATTAACTGATTTTACCACGTAATTTTTTTCTTCGGTTGATAGTCAGAAGGGTTTAGACTTTTCATGTATTTTTTTTTCAATTAAAGAGAAAACACAGCATCTCGTTGTTCATGGCTCTGTAAAGATGATACTGGTACTTACCGGTACTTTCATTTTGGGAAAACGGATACCCTGTGGGATCTAATATTATGCAAAACTCACTTACAAACATTTTAGCAAACATGCGCAGTTTGGCGCAACAATGGCGCTTACCAACATCCTCTCTGTAGCGGATCATACGTCATCAAAGTTGGCGGTATTTTGAAAAGCGTCTGTTGTTGTGGTCCGTGAAGAAGGAAACTGTTGTAAATCATGGTAAGACTGAACGTCGTCTAAAAAAAACCTCGTTATTCACACATGGTTAATATAACACACGATATCATATTATTTTCTAATGCCTTGCTAACGTGCGTTTACGTAAATGTAACTTTTCGCCTTAGCCTGTAGCTAACAAGCTCTGGAACAATTTGTACCTACTTTCACCGCTCCAATTTTTTCTTTAGATTAAAATGTACACAAATCTGCGTCTTTGTTGTTTACGTGTTCAGGCAGACGGCCGAGGAGCAGCGCAGGTGTCAGAGGCCGCCCAGTCTGAGCTCCTGGACATGTGTGAGGAACAATTTGCGCAGCTGGAAAAGGTACATGTGGAAAGTAGATTATGTTCTTAAAGACGTCACTTGGATTAGTGATGACATTTTCAGGTATTTTCTTACCTGGGCGACTGGAATGAGCATGCATTAAGTTATGCAAGTTAAGGCTTTGGTAAATTTTGGCCAGATTCACTACATATTAATGCAGTGCAGTTTTTCCAGTTTCTTGTTAGTCTAAATAGAGACTAAATGTTTTGTTTTTTTTTGGTTTTTTTACATAATCTTATCTGATAGGCATATACTCTATTGTTTAGCCGTTCCTGTTATTTTTATCTTAGATTTGGTTCTTTCAGGAAATCATCTTTAGGTTTCAGCAGGGATGCATTTAGAGATCCGCAACTTTTCTTGTACCACGTTTCTTATGAGACTCAAAATCGTTGACTAGGCTGGTAAACTAGAACCAGCCAAAATCTGACCCCATCACATATGTAATTATGTTTTTAAATCTTGTTACTGTGTAGATAATTTATCTCTAGTGAAGTATGACACATACTTTGTGATATAAGGCCATATTGTACTTCACTAAAAGGGTAAAAAATGATAAACTGTATTTCTGTGTTACAGCTTCAGAATGAGATTATACTGTGTGAGCCAGATTTTAGTGAGAATCCACAAGAACAGGTGAGATGATTGTTTCCAAAGGTTCACTTGTTTATTGCTTTCTCTGCTTTAATGTTACAGACAAAATGTGGAAATCTTTGATTTTAAATATCTGAGAAAATTTATATCTTTTTTTAAGACGGTTTTCACTTATCAGTTTTTTACTTTAAGGAGGTAAAAAAAAACAAAAAAAACAATTTATTTATTCCACCACAGACCAGATAAGTGAGTAATTCCAGTTTGTTACGTGAATAATGCATAAGCATTACAATTTTTACCAGATAAACCATGCTAATCTCCATACTAATACTCTTGCCTACTTTAGTTAGGCTCCAGTAGCTTCTAATAGCTTCTAATAGCCTGATACCCATGTATCAGGCTATTAGAAGCAATTAGCAGCTTTTGTCTCGTAATTTGCATTGTAATTTGGAACTGTGATAAAATATTGCAGACTCTTTTGTTGCTGTTTTGGTCTGGATTTCAAAATTGTTACACCTCTGGCATTTCTTTATGTATGTGCTGATTAACTGAATGAT
Source organism: Hemichromis elongatus (assembly GCA_015108515.1). Taxonomy (NCBI): domain Eukaryota; kingdom Metazoa; phylum Chordata; class Actinopteri; order Cichliformes; family Cichlidae; genus Hemichromis; species Hemichromis elongatus. The sequence continues at coordinate 11,275 of VUQR01019769.1, forward strand.
GGTTGCCTCGCTGGCTTCCACTGGTCTATCAGCAAATAAAATATACTAACCAATTGCAACCATTACATTACAGCATCCTGTTTTGTTAATTTATATTCAAATTTATCTTTGAATGTGATCATTCAAACAGTTTTTTTTTCCCAGCACAAAGGAGAAAATAAACAACGAAAACTAAATAATAGAAAATGACAATAAAACGTTATCAACCAAACTGCAAATTTCAAGCAGCTGTCAGCCCAGCATTTCACAATCTTTGCCTCATTAATATCATTATCTTTTACATGTATCTCGGTTACAGGACATGTGAATTTTGCACAAAATGTTTTAATGAAAAGGCCAAGATGACACCTTTGGTTTCCCGTGATGCTCAAAATTAGCATTAATCATAAGCAAGTTGTGGGTGAAAGGTGTTTACTGAGATACTTTACAAAAAGAGCAATTTGCTTTAATAGTTTGTATAGTCATAAACAGCTCATTAGTGCTATTCAAGCACTAAAAAAATGTAAACATTGTGAGCATCAGCAGTGGCAACACTAAAAGGAACAGCTGAGTGTGCTTTAAATGGTGAGGTTAGAGACTCCAGCTGGCAATAACATAGCATTTCATGCCTGGTCAAATGCACCCTTGGCTCCATAGCGTAGTGGTTTACACATTTGCTTAACAAGCACAAAATCCTCTGCCTGATCCCAGGAGGAGATGCATATCTCTTTGGAGTATTTTCAGGAAGGGCATCCGGTGTAAAAACCTGCCAAATTAAATATTTGTAGAGCTACCCACTGTGCCGACTTGTTGTAAATCAGGGAGCAACCAAGAGTAGCTGCTGATCAAGTGAGTTTTGTGTTTGTTTTATTTGATGTCACACAGTTTCACTGTGGCTCATCATCGAAATGTCTATTCCTCGTCACTTTTTTTCCTCCTATAGTCAGTAAAAAGACTGATTGCAACAGAAGCTGAGCTGAAGCAGTGGTCGACAGTGGAACCGCAATGTAAGTCATCAGTTCTGGTCAATTGGAGATTTGGGGTTTCTAAAAAAAATACGTAAATCATAAATGTTGTGTACTTGATCTTTTAATAAAATTGGCCTTTTTTGTTTTTTGTGTAGTGCTGGCAGAAAATTCAGAGATTTTGCTTGAAGCAGGAAAAGAGGAGGTGTGGTTAAATGTAAACAGTGAATTATTGCTTTAGCTAATTTACATGCATCATTTGCTTTATATAGTCTTTACTTTTTCCATAGATGCACAAGCTGTGCTCTGAACTTGAGATGGTTGCTTCCTGTTATGAAGCCAAGAGAGACAAACTGAAAGAAACTAAAGAACTGTATGTAACCTTTTTGTTACAGTGTACATAATACATCACTTACGCTCTTTCTTCTGGTTTTATGGATGCCCTTCTGGATTGAATGAAGGAGACCATCTAGAGACTTTGCTTTGCTTTGTGTATAGTTGTAAAATTGTGATGCTTGTGTGTTTGTTTTTAGCGAACTAAAATGGCTGGAGGAGAGGAAACAGGGGCTGGCTGCTGCCGGTGGTCACATTGAACGACTTCAAATTGAAAAGGAGAAGTTGTCAGAGCATACGTGAGTAGGATGGCAGAGTCACACTAAACCAAAAGAGATCAGGTTTTGATATTTATTTACACAAAATAGAGCAAAATGCTTGAAGAGTAATATAAATTAATTCAAATAAATTTTAGTTATACAGCACCAAATCTCAACAGCAGTCATCTAAAAGGGCTTTATATTGTAAGGTAGCCCCTACACTAATACATACAGAAACAAACCGATTAATTGTATGAGCCCCTGTGAGCAAACACTTTGGCGACAGTGGGAAGGAAAAACTCACTTTTAACAGGAAGAAACCTTTGACAGAACCAGGCTCAGGGAGGTGCGGCAATCTGCCACAACTGGTTGGGGTGAGAGAAGGAAGACAGGACAAAAGACATGCTGTAGAAGAGAGACAGATTAATAACAAGTATGATTCGATGCAGAGAGGTTTATTAACACATAGTGACTGAGAAAGGTGACTGAAGGAGAAATACTCAATGCATGATGGGAATCTCCTTCAGCAGCCTACACCTACTGGAGCATTACTAAGGGAGGATTCGGGATCACCTGATCCAGCCTAGATGCTTTAGCAAAAAGGAAATTTTTAAGCCTAATCTTAAAAGCAGAAAATTAAACTTTATAAACTTTAGAGGAAGAATGAAATGTTGATGCATGTGCGTGCATTCCACAGGGTACTGCAGGACATCAAGGAAAAAATACAGAAAATGAAGGTCTACCAGGAAAGGCTGATGGAGAGCTTGGGGTACATCCTGGAGAAGCACGTTCCTCTCCCTCAGGAGGATTCCAGTACAAACAAGAAGAAGAAGGTGTAGATTGTGGTTTTGCATGTGAAAAGTGCCTTATTACGACTCCATTGCACCTTACAGTCTTTTATCTTAATTTTCAGATTGTTCCACATGAGATTCATGAAAACTTGATTTCACTCAATGAAATTCTGGAGGTGAGTTTTCTCATATTAAAAATGTACTCTTTAAATTAAAAAAAAAAAAATCTCAGTCCTTAGCTTTGGACATGTAGGTGGATGGTACAAAAGGAAAGATGGACTTGATGCCCCCTGTGTTGGTGTCAGGGTTGAATGTAGCTTGGCAGCATTGATGCATTGGGCATCAAGAAGAGGAAGCGGGTGAAGGGAAGTGGAAGTTGAAGAAGGAAGAATGTTGTGGAGAGTTCAGGAAGGGATTGAGGCAGGCTGTGGGTGGTACGGAAGTG
>VUQR01019770.1:0-14374 GCA_015108515.1 Hemichromis elongatus
GATATAGTGGTGGTAGACAAGCAGAAGAAGACGGCCGTAGTGATTGACATAGCAGTCCCGAACGACAGCAACATCAGGAAGAAGGAGCACGAGAAAGTCGAGAAATACCAATGGCTCAGAGAAGAACTCGAAAAGATGTGGATGGTAAAGGTAACGGTGGTCCCAGTGGTAATCGGAGCACTAGGTGCAGTGACTCCTAAGCTAGTCGAGTGGCTCCAACAGATCCCTGGAACAACATCGGAGATCTCTGTCGAGAAGAGCGCAGTCCTAGGAACAGCTAAGATACTGCGCAGGACACTCAAGCTCCCAGGCCTCTGGTAGAGGACCCGAGCTTGAAGGATTGACCGCCCGCAGGGGCGAGTGGGGAATTTATATTTATATATATATATATATATATATATATATAAAATATATATATATATAAAATATATATAAAAATCCGTTCCTGGGGATTATCTACATCTATTAACATAAGATTAAAAAAAAATTCCCATAATTTTATTTTCAGGTGTGCTCTCTGAGTACTGTCCAATCCCATATTTGATTATTTATTATTTATTTTTGCCTTTGCTTTGCTTCTCACAAGAGGCAATAATGTAACATTTCAAAACTACTCTATCAGGGGTGGGGGAACTCCAGGCCTCGAGGGATTTTAGATGTGTCCTTGATCCAACACAGCTGATTAAAAAATTTAAATTACCTCCTCAACATGTATTGAAGTTCTCCAAAGGCCGGGTAATGAACTAATGATTTGATTAAGGTGTGTTGGTGATATCTAAAACCTGCAGGACACTGGCCCTTGAGGCCTGGAGTTCCCCTACCCATTCACTATATGAATCAAAAAGATCCTACTGCAGTAAGCTTATTACTCTAAAAGGCCCATTCTTGTGTAAGATTCAATTAGCATAATTAACCCACCAATAATACATCAACAGTGTGCGACATTCAGAAAATTTGTGTTTATTCAGCAATTTCGGGCTTCCACCAGCACTCAAGTGAAAGACAGCTGTTAGAAAATCAGTCATTATACTCATGTGAAACTGTACCAGCAAAGCTGTTCTTAGTTCATTTGACAACATAATTTAAAAAACGAAACAAAAAAGTGTGAATGAAGAGTGCAATGAGTGTCGTGTGTGTGTGTGTGTGTGTGTGTGTGCTTGCGCTTGTGCCTACCCTATGATTAGGACTCTAACAGCAGAGTCTAATGACTCATAGCATGTCATCCAGTGGAGGTTTAATAACGCACTTGCAGACACTAGAGATCAGTGACTCCTCTGTAATTACGCACCACTACATAACACAACACTTAAAAGAGCTCTGTTTAAGTGCTCGCACTCATGCTCTCATCCTTCTTGGACAATTTAATGAACATGAAATCTCCTAGACAGCCATGTTTGTGTTTAATGCATGCATGTGGCAGATTAGGAGAGATGAGGGTACTTAAATGGCAGTTTTCTCATTTTGTTTGACCAGCGTGGAATGTTAAACGGGGTAACAGAAAGAAAGGAAGAGAGAAGTGATTCACTTAGGGAGTGAGGAATCTGTTTATGATGTCCATGTTGCTTAGCAACCAGGGTGTCATGGTTACCTGCCGCATCCATGGTCCAGGCACAGTGGAGAGCAAAAACTCCCATGCGAGGGCAACACGAGAGACCAGAAACATTTCTTTTTATTATCTCTTCACTGTAGCCTGAGCCATCTTTCTCCTCGGCAATTAAGAGTCAACTCAAACCTGCCTGAGTGAAGGTAATGCCAACAGCCCACTCACAATTAAGGAAATGGTGTGTCTTATCGATGGAGAACCACTCCGAGAGTGATTTAAACCAACGCAAGTGGCCAGGGTTGGAGAACAACTGTTGTTTTTGTTTCCAAAATGGCCACCAATTGTGGCTCAGACTCTGGTGGGAAGCCAACGCCTTATGAATCTGCTGCCAAAGAGCTAATGCAATCCCAGGCCTGAAATAACCCTCACCAATCAATATTCAAATAGCCCGGGCCTGTTTGCGCTTTACGTTTGCACAGCCTCTTTCCCTTCATAGTCTTACTTTCTCTTCTGGATGGTGAAATGTTTTTTTTTTGTCTTTGTTCTTTACTTTCCTAGAGAAATATTTGCAGTCCAACAAAGACCATCCCTGCGTAATGATCCTCAATCTTTCATTCATTCTCTTATTCCTTCACGACAACTTCTCTGCAAGCCAATGTGCAGTCTATCTGGGGGAGATGGCAGGCTGCCATATCATCCTAAGCAGGTGTTTTTGTCAACAAGCATCCCTCAAGGTGGGTACAAAGCAACGAGAGGAGTTCCTTGAGGGCACTCACAAAGATTAACCTTCCATTTGTCCCAATAAGTCAGTCATCCCTGTTAAGTTTTAGGTCATCTTGAAACCATCAATAAGTGAAAACTAATAATGGCAGCAACTCTAATACATCCTGCCTTTTATCTCTGCTTTTGAAGTTGCGTAATCGTAACTGCAGCTACAGTTTTTAAATGTAAAATAAATGAATTTCTCCGTCAGTGAAATCAACAAAGGTGTTTTAATGGCATTATTGTATTAGAGTATTGTATTCACAGTAATCAGTTCCTACACATAAAAATCAGTGGATCAAAATGTATGAAGTGATTGGCTCAATACAAACACAAAGTTTACAACATATTGGGAAACTACATGGGTTAATATGGGAAAATAAAACTCTTTGACCAAAGTGAATTTTATTTTTGGCAATGATTTTATATAGGAAAAAATATTTATCCATTTCTACTGTGTAATAAAAGAGAATACATCAGTTAGTGTTCACAATCACAAAAATATCTGCATCTGATAACTGCATATAGAGTGAAAAATATTCAAATAAAAAAACGGATTAAGCATTTAGCCTTAATATGTTTTCAGCATTCCTTAAAGTTTCAAACAAAACAGATAAATAAATATTATCATACTAAAACCTGTTTCCTGAACAAATCTTAATGGAAAAAAGTGCCACTAGCTAATTGCTAGTAGTTCAGCTTCAGTAACTCCGGCTTTTCTGGTTTGTAGCCACTGGTAAAATTCCTCCTTTTAATGAGAAATGAACATATCCAGAGAACTCTACCGGTGTCATTGTGGGAAGTGAAATGATCTATTCCACATGGAGGAGTTGACCACAGGCTCCATCAAAGAGTATTGGTTAAGACGAAAGCTTCAATAATTGATGAAAACAGAGTCATAGGTGGCCTGAATATTAGAGGGAGGCTATCTGCTGTCAAGGTAGGTTAAAAAAAGAAGTAATGAACAAAGGTGTGCACGCATGAAAAGTGTGTGACGTATAAGTAAATTCATTATAAGCCAGCTTTTGCGCTGCACTGAATGAGCTAACTGCTAAGCAGGACGATGCATTTAAATCTGCAATGCTGTGATTAATTGTTGACATATTGGGATACTGGCAGTATAGCTATAATGGGTCAATTTGACTTTTTTTTCCTTATAGCAGTAAAAAAAGACAAATTTCTCTACTACTAAAATATATGCACCTACTACTTAATTAGTGCTGAACACTATAACAAACTTGATATAAAACTGTGACAGGAGTAACATGCTGACACTTGTTTGTTTGTTTTTACAGGAAACAAAGAAATAATTATAATGGAAGTACACTTAAGTAATTTGTGTAATTTTATTAGAAAAAAACTATATTTCCACATCTTACATTGTAAATATGTTGTACTTTTCGAGGTGTGTGCCATATTCTGGAAAGGATTTATTTTTTACTTTTTACATATTTATTTTTTTTAATTTGTCTTTATTTAATATTCATCTTGTTGGTGTGCGTGATAGATGTTCAATAGGGAAATTACTTTAGTCTTGGCCCTCAGTTTGCTTCACACCCACCCAACCATTTCAATTCTCCAAATTAACATTGCAACTATATTCTTCTTACAAAAGACGACATAGGCTCTAAAAAGTAGATAATATGGAGAAGCGCTTGAAACATTTACTCTTGATGAAATTATAGTCTCGATAACTGATTTAACAACTTACTTAATGTAGCATTTTGTCATTACAGTCCTATTGGGAGTAAAACAGACATAAACACATGTATGATTTATGATTTATGGCACAAAATGTAATGTCTCAGTGGCTACATCCCTTTTTACATACAGTATATGACTGCAATGACAGTCTTCTTCTCAGAAAGGTGAAAATACACGCTCTTATTTAAAATAGGGCAAAAGTCCTATTTTAAACCCCTTCTTGTTCAAACATAAGGATGTAAAACTACTCATGAAGATGATTACAGACGGTTACAGCGTTGGGTAATGGATGCTACAGTAAAGACTGCTGCTTTTAAAAACTAGGCTGCTCTCTTAGAGCAGCAGTGGGCAACTAATTTTCCCAAGGGGCCACGTGAGTAAGTGGGACTGTTGTGGAGGGTCAGACCAATAAGCTTATAAAGAGACTAAATTAATAAAGAGAAGATTATTATGACAGTCTCAGTTTCTCAGTTGCTCTTTAGGAAGATCAGTTGTCCACCTGCGAGTTATAACCTTGCCTATAGAGAAAAAGAACTTGATAGAGTATGTGTGCATACCAAATACCATAAACGTTTCTTTGTATTTAGCTTGTGTAGATTGGTTATAGACTCTTCAGAGGCGGTGAAGCCAACTGTACATTTAACTCTAAGTGTATTGACTTTATCTCATTGAAGCAAGTTGATATTGACCACCTAACCAACATCAATCTTATTAATTTCCCTTGTAGCAACATCTTTAGCTGAAATAAAAACCTAGCCATTGTGGTTTGAGACCACTTCACTATCCAGAGCTCACCCGATATGTCATCAGCCGGCCGATCCATCTGCCAATATTAGCATTTTTAACAGCCAAGATATGAAAAGTTCAAATGTAAACAAGAGACTAATAAGAATAAGAGAGAAACACCACAAACACAAAAACCAGGCGCTGGAGTTACCAGAGTCTGGCAGAGCGTAAATCAATAACCTATCACTTGTTTTGAAATAAAACTAGATTCATTTTAAAATGCACTATCATTTAATCACAGTAAGAACATAAATAGTACAATAAGTAATAAGATAACAAATGTTTTGTGTATTAAGGGGAAAAAAAATATTGGAATAGGTCTTAAAAATCCTATATTGGTCAGGCTCTATCACTTTCTTCCTCAACAGACCTTAACATGCATGAGCTCTGTACCTATTTTAGCAGCTGACAGGCACTTGTAGCATCACCCTGAAAGAAATTAACGTGAACATCCACAATGTAAAACCGTACTCTCTGCTAACACACTGGCTCACCTGGCTGACACAACCAGATGATTGGATACCTTCTACTTATATGTATGCCAGTTAATCAGAAAGGAAAACATGGTAAATGTGGATTACCGAATCAAATACCTAATGTCACTCAACTAGGATATTTCGTTTATATTTTTGTAATTTAACATAAAAACAATAGGGAAACTATTTTTGCTAGTTCTTTTTTACACACTGTAATGAGGAATAACACCACATATCAGGGAGATATATAAAAGGACAGAAAGAGCTAAAAGAGGAGCAGAGAGCAAGGCTAAAATGGAAAACTGCGAATGAAAAGTGACAGAGAATCAGGATGAAAGGATGGCAAACGAATTTAACAGGGTTTGGGGTGGAAGAAAGAATAGGGCTGGCATGAAAGATAAAATGTGTGATAACAGTGGACAATAAGAAAGAAGACAAAGTCAAGAGAAAGCTGATTTTGGATAAGAAAAAGGTAAGGATGGTGGTGCACGTATGCATGTGAGAGCACGCAGATGGTCACAAGTGGAGCTTAGCCTGTGTGTGAAGCAGTGAAGCTAAACCACAACAACAGCTGCCTAAAAAATCTGAGTCATATAGAGATCAGGAAGAAAACCCTCTCATCTCAGCCATACACAAGCATGCACACACAGACACACACACACCCCTAAATATATCAATACCTCCCTTAAAAATAACAAAAAAAGACCTAGCTACCATACAGTTGCTGTCAGTGACAACTTTTCAGGATTTCTCTATCAGTACCGTGGTGGCTTCTTTTCTGGTGGGAATTTCACATTCTTTTAAGAACGACACATACTGAATGCAAAATACTGTGGAATGACATGAAAGAGGCAAATTCTTTGATCACCCACGAGTTGTATAGAGGCAAAATCATTTCCCCAGTCAGATCATCAGCACTTTGGGAACATTAACTTGGAACAGTTGAAACAGATGAGCAAAAAGTAATGTTTTTTTTCTCATCTTTTATTATATAGACTATATATGGTCTATAAAATTACATATCTGTGTGTGTTTCTTCATTTATTCCTGTGTGTGTGGTTGTTTATAACAGGGCTGTGTGTCTGTTCAAGGTTCAAACTGTGCTGTTGCTGACAGGCTTATAGCTACAGTAATAGGCTTCTAGTCTTTTGTTTAGGGCCTCAAAGGAAGCATATAGAGCACACATGGATTTCCTACCATCTCTTTATCATCCGTGTTTCTCAAAAATCAGACAATTCAGTTCTTTCCTTTCTCTCAGACAAAAAAAGCTGTGCTCCTTCACATGTTCAGTTAAGATGTGTGCAGTCATCCTTTTAACGGAAAAAAGACATAGAAAAAGAGGAGACTTAAACATAAAAACAAAAAGCTATGAGGGACGATGATATAGAAAAAACAACAGAGTATAGTAAAGGAGTGGTAAGTCAGAGAGGACTGCTTTTTACCTCATAGAGAGCCATTATATTAGCATAGGCCAGGTCAAAACATTACAGATGCTTGACTTCCATTTCCATTCATGATTTAGCTAAATAGTCCCCGTGACAATTTATAGTCCCTTAGATAAATTGACTGCCATAAAGTTGACTCAGTTCAACTTCATTACACAGAATACATCACCAACACAAGCTATACTCTTCAATGCTAATGCACTGACAAGTACGTACTCTTAAGGATTAAAAAGGGAGCATACGGTGTTTGTTTTTTTTACACCTATATCATCTCTTTTTCGTTTTTTGCTACCAGCAAAGCAGCAAAAAAACAAACAAAAAAAACCCCAAACTAAACAACTATCACTAACTTCCACAGGTGAAACACACACAGCAGATGGTGCTAATAAAATGTTAGAACGCAGTCTGTAGTGTTACATCTATATTCCACCAGGTGTGAAGCAAAAACACCGAAAGCTAATTGTCCCTAATCCCTTGACAATTATTAAGATGTAAGAAAAACAAAATGCCTGGCAGAAATGATGGGTTAATCAATTAGAGTGCAACAGGCTGTCAGGCTTTAATTGGATATTTTGGGGCCCTTTGAGTCAGATTGATCGATGCTGGGAGGATCTCAAGGTGCTAATTTAGTTGGTAAGATACTGTTAAATGTAATTTAAAGGTACGGGGAAAGGTTGGCATGGATCAATTTCACATGCTGTCCTTTAAATAAAAAAAACAAAACAAGTGTGTCCAAGAGAAAATAATAATACTGATTAACACCGGATTAAAATGAGCGCTATCATTTTCTATAATTCCATAATTCCATAATATCCTTCGGGATTAATAAAGTATATCTCATCTCATCTCAAAGCACAGCAAAGGCTATATAAATTCTGATCCAGGACAAATGCCGATGATAGAGGAATCAATAATGCATATCTACTGAACAGCGGCTTATGATGAGTATCACAGCAGTGTTAGAAGAACAATCAGAACCATATTATAAAGCTTTATGGCTGTTTTTTCCAAAAAAAAACAAAAAAACAAAACATTATAGAAGTGACAGAAGTTGCAGTTCCTCTAGGTGCCACTTGAGACTTTATCCCAACAGACTCCTACATTAAAGTACTTAACTTTAGAGCATTAACAAGCATGTTTGCAGCCTGGTACAGTTTTTTTTTTTCTGTGAGTGAGTTTCACATTCTAATAACTCATCTCAGTTAGGGCGTGCCGGCTCGGAATGACAGGAGACCGGATATAGTGAGGCTGATCAGGCCTTACTTTCACTACCCTGAATCATTAAACTGAACCTCTATTTACTGTGAGTGCTCCTGGAGCCTTTTAGAGCATTTTTAATAGATTATCTTACTAACATTATAGATTGCTGTCTGGTAATTTATTTATTGAATGATATTCTAGTATTTAGTCATCCAGGCCATGATAGTCTAAGAAGCTTGGAAAGTTTAGAAAGCTCTGCTCTGCTGAGTTCCCTTTAGGTGTCTCAACCCCCACTTACATCCTGTGTCAGGTGACCTCAAAAGGTCACATGATAAGGCGAGGTAAGGTCTCACAATGGTTTTACCCGAAAAAACCTTTTTTTATTTTTAACACCTTGACTCCAGTGATGAATCAGATAATTAAAAGTGGGTCAAAAGCTCTGTTAAGGGAAAATAACGACTAGGGTTTAATCACCTGGTGTTACGTCCCCACAAAGAGGTCCAGGGGTGTGAGTGTGGGGACCAGTAACGAATGGGTCCGGAATGGAATGAAAAGGAGACCAGACAGAGAGGTTCTATAATAATATAGTTTTATTACAAATAATAAAGTCTTACTACAAATAACCACAACTTAAAGAGCCGGCAACGCCGTCTTACCAATAATGCCAAAGAAAGAAAGGAAGCTGTCGTGGCAGCAAAAGAAGCAACTACCAAACAAAATAAGGGAGGCACTTCCCAATTCTCTCCTCACCACAAGGAGACACTTCTGGGGCCCACAAGCCCATCTACTCACTACTGACAGGAGCCAAAACCTAAGGAACGCCAGGTAGCACCACAGGGGAAAAAACCCATCTCACTCACAGCTCATCCCCAGTTTATATAGCCTCAGAGTTGATTGTTGACTAGGCTCAGGTGGTAAACGAGGCTAATCAAGAGCAGCTGTGTCCCGGGGAGAGAGAAGAGTGAGAGAGAGGGGTGGAGCAAGAGAGGAGGAGGCGGAGAGAGAACACCACCACACCCACACAATGGCAGTTTCAGGAGGCCCTGCTAGGGCCGTAACACCTGGGACTCTCCACCATTTGGTTTTATGACTCAAGAAGCTTCTCGAACAAGTGTTAAACGTCTCCAAGAAACTTAAAGAAGTCCAGTCGCTTTCTTTCCAAACTCCTTGGATAAGCTCCTTTATAGTATTTTATTTTCCTACAGAGTGAGTAATGTGTGCATCTTTGTATTAAGCTGTTTTGTTTAGGAATGTAGCATGCTAACTAAGATAGCTAGCCGATAATGTATCATGCCACCCATTCATCAATATAACGTAACTTTCAAAAGTCCATCATGATTTCTGTCGAAGTTAGAGAATACAGTCCAAAAATAATGGGTTGGGTCATGGCAGCTATATTCATCTTTAATACTGTGTAGTTTATTTTTTGTTTTTGTTTAGTCTTGTTTTTCTTGAGCCACAGTTGACCATATTTGGACAAGAGAGTGACGTTTTCAAATATTTCTTGCTAGTCTGGTTAGTATGTGCATATAAATTGTATAGATGCATCTGAGATTACTATATTAACATAGCAACCTGTACAAACACTTGAACATACTGCAGAATTGACACAGTCAAACATTATATATGAGATAAGCGAATATTAAATGCTTCACAAATGACAAAAATACAATGAAAGGTCAATTTAAGTAACTGGCAAATAAAGCCTATCTACAGTTAGGTATAAGATGTATTACAATTTAAATAGATTTCTATTACAAAGTCTAACTGCTATCATGGACTGAAAAATGCTTTTGTGCTTTTTTTTCCTCTTCCAAGGCCTCAGAATTGTCCCCTTAGCCTCTCAGTAACCTGCATGAGCTGAACACGGTTCAGGAACACTTTACTACAAGATGAAAGTCATCGTGGCATTTTCCTTCTGTTGAGTTCAGACAAACGAGCAATAAAACCAGCTAGTATAGGTTAGGTATGAGGGCAGAACAGGCACCAGAAGTCACAAAAACAAAGCTTTTCTCAAAGTTGAAACTAAACAGGGTTATTGACCTTGTACCAACACAGACTGCTAATCAAGCATTCAAGTATTTAGTCAATCAAGTAGTCTAGGTGGAGGATGTTTGATTATGCTGGATCATTGGATAGTCTGTAGTCGTGCTGTCGTTTCAGAGTCTATCGTGAAGAGTAATTAAGATAAACATATCGTTTCTGTGTGTTTTCCTGGGCCGCTGTGCAAGAAGCCAAGCTACACCTAATTTTGCAAACAGTGTAGATTTAGCATTTTATGGTCCCATCTCAAGAATTACGTCACCATGACAAAAGAGGCAAGGGGAAAATTTTCTCCTCCACTTAACTGATTTCCTATAAACAGAAAGGTTGCCACAGGATCATGAGATTACGCTTACCTTTAAGGCTTCAGAGCGGTTAGCCAGCAGTCTCTCTATGTTCCCAGCAGCCGTTGCCACCAGCTCCTGCGCATTATTGGACTCCACTCTGAAGTGCTTTCTGTGTTTATGATATATCTAAGACAGTCACAAAAACAAATTATAGGTCAGAGACAATGTAACGCGTTGATCCTTGATTGAAAGATGGATTCAGGATCTTTCTCAAAAGTTTTAACTTATCTAGTGTATTTTCTATTCACAAACAGATGCAGTGTAACTGAAATCAAGAAAGCTACACGGCATTAGTGCCCATCTTCTATATTTCATCAACCTCACTGACCAAAGCACAGTGATTTAAAAAAAAAAAAAAAGCATTATGTAACTGTACCATTTACTCTGCTATGGAATATGTCCCAGCAAGAGTAATAAAAAAAACATAAATGCCAAACAGCCAATTATTTAGAAACCTAAAGGGATTTCACTGTCCAACATTCAAAACACAGAGCAGAGGCACATTTATGTACTACTTCTCATCCCCGAGGCACCCAATGAAAGACTAGTATTAAAAAATGATAGTAGTAAATGTTTGATTCGGATTGTATTTTTACATTGTTTTATATTTGGAATTTGTATGGGTATAAATAAATGTATTTTGAACATATAACTAGTGGTTACTATAGCTTTGGGGGTGTTTTGAAAGTTGAAAATGAAATTTCCGCACTTGTGTGCATAAGCTGATACCAGCATCTGAGGTTGTAATTTAAATGAGTGAGCATAACTGTTGAGCCAGCATTGTAACACTCATTTTTAACTCCCCCTGCTTTGCACGTTAATCTCATTCAACTGCCCATAAGACTTCCAATTACATTTAATTCGTATCATATCTGCATCTAATCTAATGATTTTTGTGATGTTTTAAGGCTGAATGATTTTAGTCTCACATTGATCCAAAGTAGCATGTGCATTATATCAATCAATGTGGATCTAAAGAGCTTCTTCTCCTTCTCGCATGCAAGTTTGTGTTTTTGAGTGTTTAAGTGTGTGTGTGTGTGTGTGTATGAGCTGTAGCCATCACAGTACAGAAGTGAAGCTGATCTCATGTGAGCGTGTACAGTGTGCTGGTGAAATGAAATGATGCAGCTTCAGCGTTATGTCTAATGAGAGACTACTACGTAAAGACTGGTGATGTGTTGGGACAGCTGAGGTCGTGCAGAGAGAGCGAATGAGACTAAGAGTATTAAGTGACAGAAACTGCACATAATAATTTTTGTTTGTACTGTATGTATAAAATCGAATGGACATGAATTTTATTTATTTAAAAAATCATTTTATATAAGAAATGTGTTTCGTTGGTGTTTGTGCACAGTTCGTCCAAACTGTAAAAACAATGAAGATTTATTTAGCACAATATCAGTACTAGTATTTTGAGGTGTATGATACATATTAGTGAGACATGAAAAACTTTGTTATACAAACTTCAGTTTATTCGTTTATTTATGAGTCTGGGTTAACGCCCGTCCAATCTATAATGTGGGAGGAACATAGCAGTGTAAATTTTAGCTAGGGCACAAGATTTTTTTTGAAAAACTGGGCCTGGACACGGAGGTTGAAATCACTGAGATTTGACCTCATCTGAGATGTTTAATAGATACAAGTAACGTATTAATTTGAAAATCCCGTGTCGCCTTGTTCTTGAATTACTGCTTTCACGAACGTATAAGTCGAGTGGGCGGAGCATTAGTAGGACTCTTTATGTTGGCTGCGTGGATGCTCTTAAATCTTTGCTCGGATCAAAGACATCAACCAACAGTGTTGGATATGGGAAATATTTCTAGAAATGTGTGAAAAATGTTTATTCCCCACATTGAATAATTTGCACTTCTTTATACACAAAATGTGAGGAGAACTCACTCATATTTCAGTTAACATTTGAAATCTTACCACTATTTTGTTTAAAAAAAAAAACAGAGTGTATATGTATGACAGGCAGTCTTACCTCTATTAGGTCCTGGATGCCAGTGGCTGTGTCTGTTAAAGCGATCAAATCTTTTTGCATTTGGTCCACCCATTCCTTTATCCTGTGAACAGAAAAAGAAAAAGAAAGTAGCTGATCGTTCCTTGGCTGATAGAAAGTCTACATTTGGTTTTATTCATTTTGAATGCAGCCACTGCAATCATATGACCTAACCCTATATCAATTGTAGATTATCTATATAGATCCACTGGAGGGGGAAGCATGATATAATAATAAGTGTTAGACAAATTAATGCATTACTCTACTCCACGAGAGCTGTGCATTAAGGCAAGACCTATTGAAAGTTGGCAGCATGAGAGCATCACATCCCCATGGGTGAGATGCTGGTTAATGTATTCTTTTGATGTGAAAGAGGACAGAAAGAGAAGAAAGACATAAAAGAGCAAGACAGAGACAAATGCTCATTTATTAGGCCTTAGATTTATGTAACTTCAAAACACATCAGAGCACATCTGAGATTTCGCTGTTCAATTCGAAAATAAATTATTCATTTTATTATTTACTTATTAATTTATCAGCCTTATTGCATTTTAACACATCAGTACAGCCAGTAATATTCTATGATCTAGAATATTATGAGCTCTACTTTACATGATGTCTTCTGTGTCCATGAACTCAGTATGTCTAAACAGCTGGAAGGAAAATGAATGCCCTCCAAGTTAGCTATCAGCATTTTAAAGTTACTGGTTTCTTATATTAAATCACTGACACTGAAACCCAGCATTCATTTTATTTGGAAAAATATGCTTGTTGTCTTCCTTTTTAAACAGTTAGTTAATGAGCCAATTTAAAAGCCTGTGATGCAGCTTGATAAGGTGATATTTAATTAAAAAAATATAATTAAAAACTGCTTCTTCTTTTTTTTTTTTCAATATTTGAGTAAAATTCTTAAAATATAAAATTACGACTCACCGGGACATACTTCTGGACTGAGTAGATTTTTTGTTACTTAAATTTTTCTAATTATACACATGTTTATTTAAAACTTTACATTAGAAAACCTTTACTTGTTATATTATCCTTGTTTCTAAAGTATTATTCTAACATGTTTACTCAGGTGAAATCTCTGATTATTTCTTACACCACAGAGTAGACTATATCATCTTTGAAAATACCCCCAAAATACCCCAGCCATCTGTCTGGAGTTAGGTAGTTGGGTCACAACCACATATAAAGCTCGCTAATCAACAAAACACTTATATTTGTTGCACGAGTTTAAGAAACAAAATGTTAAAATATGACATTAAGGTTCTAAACAATGTTTGCCAAAAGATTATACTTTTGAAATCTAGGTTAGCCCTCTCTGGTGTTTGAGCAAATCCAAGTTAAAAGACGTCCGATGTCATTATTTCTTACTTAGTGTATTGTCTGTCTTTGTTACTGTTTGTACTGGAGCACTGTAACCAAAAATAATTTCCCCTAGGGATCAATAAAGTATTCTGATATCAATCGCTTCCTCCAGACTTTTTTGGAAACACTTTGTAAGAGTATAAAGTTCTACAAAACTGAAAACAGCACAGCTAACGACCCCTGCCCAGTGTCTTGTCAATTGGGAAAAAAAAAAGAAAAACTTAATCCACACACAGAATGCCCCCATGCCCTCAAAGTGTGAATTAACATCATCACCTTCAGAACTGCTTATGGATGTTTGGAATACAAATGTTATCTATGTCATCCAGTGTACAGAAAATAAAACACAGTGTAATGCAAGCAGGGTTAGCTCACACTGAAAATGTGCAACATCGCAGCCACACAGTATATTTAGGCATTTAAGCAACAGCTGCTAGTAGCTGATAGCAGATAATGATAGACTGCCAAGCAAACATGAACAGATTAGAATAGCCCTTTGACATGTAAAATAAATTCCAGAACCACACATCCACATGCTATGGATTCATTTTAAAATAGGACAATATACTATAATCACCTGGGAACAGCTTCAAGATGATTTAGTTTTCATTTGTAGTGTTTATGACTTCATGAACTCTATGCTTTGGTCAAAGCAAGGTTCACTGAGCACATTAAGCAGAGTGTGTGGTGACTTT
>VUQR01019772.1:0-28838 GCA_015108515.1 Hemichromis elongatus
TGTAAGTTGTCACTGTGTTAACTTGTGTATTGCTTCGTCATGTGTGAATTAGTTTCAGCTGTGCTCCCCTTCTGTGTGTCATTACCTGATTACCTTCTGTGTGTATTTATAGTGGGTGTCAGTGTGTGCTCTTTGTGGGATCGTCTGTTTAGTTTACCCCAGTTAATATCTGCGTCTCTCTGCTCCCCGTGCCGTTTGTTTCAGGTTAATTCACCCTTTAGTTTTCCCAGTTTAGGTTTATGTTTTGTTTTGCTCCTGCCTCTGTTAAACCTCTCACTGTAAATAAAATGCACTCTCGCATTCCACCTCCGTCAACATTTGGATCTTTCCTCTATCTCCACACGACTGCTGCCCCAGTCGTGACACACTGTGTGTATTAAATGTGACATGGCTGTGTTGCAGGCACACCTGATGATCCAACACATACCACCTGCTGATGCAGTCATGATGTCAGCCTAAAAACATCACAAACATGTCCAACCCCGCTGCCTCGCCCTTTCTCTCTTTTTCTTCCTGCATTTTCTCGGTATAATAGTTAGGCTACTGAGCTACTGCTACTCTGTACCAAAACTGATTTTTTCCCCTGCTTATTTTAACTAAGTTTCATCATCCTGTCAGTGCAATTCACATTTTCAGCACTGGATTTTCACACCTGCCTAATGCCCCCTTTCTCTGTTCGTCGCCGCAGGGCAGGAAAAAGCGAGCTCTTCCTCCACTTGAAGAGAAAAAAGGGTCAGGCTGAATCAGGTGCTGACAGGACTAAGCCTCTGCCTCTCTGATGTGTCTACAGGGTAAATGTCACTGGAATGAGTGAAAGAGAGAGAGTGAGCGGTACTCTTTTCCTCTCCCATCGTGCAGAGACACAAGTAATTATACTGAACGCACACAAATAATACAGTGTAAAGCTAAAGTAACCCTATACATTTTGCAGAGGAGCCAAGAGCCATTTCTCTAATACTCATGCGCATACACGCATGCACATGTAATCTTGACATGTTGCTTAACATCAAAAGGCACACCGCTGTCCTGCGGGCATGTCTTTTCCTTTCCACTCTCCTTCGCACTCCCCTTCCTCTGTCCCTCCCACCTTGCAGAAGACAAGAGCTAAAACAAGATAAGCATTTGAGAAGCAGATCAGGATGCCAACTGTCCTTTGTTGGGGTTTAAACCTGAGAGGTGTTTACACAACATTGCACATTACATATACGTGCTCGAACACATGAATGAAGTAAAGAGTAAAACACTGAAAACAACCTGGGGGCCGTAAGCAAGATCAGATCACTAGGAGGAGTAAAGGAGCAACTACTAGAGACTGAAGGACTATGGCTTTCACCATAGTGTGTGTGTGTGTGTGTGGTTATAATTATCAAGCTCACTATAGGCAGTAAGGTCATGGTGCACTGGGTGCTTTAGTGGAGAGGCATTCACTAGCTGACATCTGACTGACGTAAGGCCTTTCCAGGTGTAAGAAGACAGCTTCAGACAGACAGCAGACCTGAAACATGTTGAGCAGCCAGCTACCAACATGTATATAATATGCTAACACTACAGAACGCACAAATGTTACACACTTATTAACCAGAAACAAACGGAACACTTCACTTGATACAAGAAGCACAGTTTTTTCACTACACCTTTCGATTCGAGAAATCACTTGTGATCAGAAATACTCTTTATCCTTGATATCCTCCACTTGGTAGTGGCACTGTAGTGTAGCGGTTAACACATCTGCCCTCCAAGCAAAAGATCCCCATTTCAGTCCTGGGAGGAGAAACAAATCCCTTTGGTTTTTGTGGCAGGAAGAGCATCTGGTGTAAAAATCTGCCAAATCAAACATGTGGAGCGACCCGCTGTGGCGACCCCTTGTGAATACGGGGAGCAGCTAAAATTGGGTTTCTTCTGTACTCTACTTGATGCCCTAAATTAATATTCCAACTTCTCTGGCTTGAAAAATTCTGGCTATTAAAAAAACAAATTCAAGGGAGCAGATACAAAATGTTCTTTCAACCTAGAATTTAACAACACTAAAGAAACCCACTAAAGTGAGAGAGAGTAGATTTTGACATCAACAAATAAAAATAAATACATATGTCAGTTTAGGATTCTTTATTGAATACTGACAAGAAATTGTATGAGCTATTCTTGATTTTAATTATTAGTGTTTTTCCTGTTTTAGGAATTGACATACTCTCTGTTTCTCTCCCTCTCTCTCTAATAAAATCATGTAAAAAACAAAGTTTTCAAACTCGTTGCAAAGCTGTAAGTACACTGTTACTGACTCCATGGGAATAAAGAGGCTAAGTAGAAGCCAGATGCTGTTAATCAAAAGCACTTCATTAACTGTTCATCAGCAAATGTGAGCACCTCTATAAAAGCATTTTTGCAGTTTGCTGGGCTGGAGCATTCAGGTGTGCACCACAATCTTCCCTGGAGTGGACGTCCCAGTAAAATGTCAGACCGTGCAAAGCTAAGAGAAACTGCAAAAATCCCAAGTGCCTTATGTCAGACTCTACAGGCCTTGGTACAATTAGAAAGAGACTGAACAACTATGGCCTGTTTGGAGGGTGTCCAAGGGAAAGACTCTTCTCTCTAAAAAGAAAATTGCAGCAGAGCTTATGTTTAGTAAGCTGCATCTGAACAAACCACAAGACTTCTGGAACAATGTCCTTTGGACAGACAAGACCAAAATTGAGGTATCTGATCATAATACCCAGCATCAGGTTTGGCAAAAACCAAACACAGCATATCAGCACAAACACTTTGAACCACAGAAAGCACAGTGGTGGAGGAGTGATGATTTGGGCTTGTTTTGCAGCCACAGGACCTGAGCACCTTGCAGTCGCTGATTTGACCACTAACTCTTCTGTATACCAAAGTATTGTAGAGTCAAATATGACAGCTAAAGCCAAAATTGGGTGATGCAACAGGATATCACATAATTTTGGCTAAAAAAAGAAAAAAGCATGATGTTGAAATGGCCCAGTTAAAAGTCCAAACCTCATCTGGACTGAAATGCGGTAGCAAGAGAGCTCTGCATGAACGAATGCCCACAAACCTCAATGAATTGAGGCAATGTTGTAAAGAAGAGTGGGCAGAAATAATGTAAGAGACTGAAAAAGTCATACAGAAAACAGCAGCATCAAGTTACTTCTGCTAAAGGTAGTTCTAAAAGCTACTGAATGATGATGTGCTTCGTTTTACAGGACTGTCTATACAGGTTTGTTTTCATTTCTGCCCTTACACTATCATACATGATACAGTCTTGCAAGCTGTAGAGTGATGGCATGCAACAGATCTTAAGTAAGAAAGTATTCATTCTGTACTAAAAAAGCAATTTTAACACAATTAACTGAGCAAGAACGACGATCCTCTTGATAGTTCTGTTCTTTGATCTTTAAATCATTAAAGGAAAATATTTCCTAAAAAGATAAACCACACTACTATGGCCTAAATTATGCTAAACAACCCCTATGAGATGCCCCATACTGTAGCTTATCAAGCATGCAAATGGGCCAAGCGCCTCTAGTCTAAATAAAACTCAAAGAGAGTGACACCATCAAACCAATGAAGAGGTCATGGGAGAATTAACACACTATAACAAGACTGTTGTCTGTTCCTGTACACTGGAATCTATCGCACTAGCACAGACAAAGCAGACGGGATGTATACAATAGGAGGCCATGGGCCAACTGAGCCTCTTCTGTAAAGCGCTGGGCTGCTCAGTCACAATGTGGTGGTCAGTGTGTGGGCAGTATTTTGGGAATGGCTGAGCTATAAAGGCACTGAAGGGTTGCAGGAACATCATGTCCACACAGCAGGGGCAAACACTTGCTACAGTGACATGCAGAAGCCCACTTTTGCCCTACAAATATATTCACATGAAATAAAACATGACACTGTGCACAATAATAAATGACCTTAGGTACTGTTAATCATTATGGTATACACACCGAGGCCTAAAACTGGTAACTTCCTTGCTCCTCTTTACCACTTCTAAACCTTATTTTGTTCAGAGAAACTGTAAACCACTTCTTGCTTTTTCCACTGCAGACATTTGATGTAACTGATGCTCGGGTCCAAAATATAACTGCTTCACTTTACTGCAGCGCAAACACTGATATGCAGTATGCATTCGTGCATGAAAAGTAACACAAATGCACAGACCAACTTTGTTTGTTTTTTTAACATTTACGTATATAATTTCTTACACACAAAAACTCCACAAACCTGCAAACACACAAAAGACATACAGGCAACCTCACTCATACAAAAATCCTCACACTGATGGTATAAGCAGATGAAAGGGCAGAGAAGAATTATGCAAGTTGGAAAACTGTCCTGCACAGACTCTGGGGGTACATCTTGGAGGAAATACAGTTTTCTAAATGGCCTCTAGACACCATAACTACTCTATTACTCACTACTTTATGAAGAATTTGATGAGAATTGGATGGACTGAAGGATGGAGAGAGATGCCGGGTTGGAAGAGGCAGCAAGGGAAAGGTTGGGGAGACAGAGAGTATGAGAGAGGACAAAAGTTTCCAGCTTTCTGTGTGGATGACTGTGTTTAAGTGTGTTTGTGCATGCATGTGTGCACTTTCTGACGTGCATAGCTGGATGTTTATCTGCACTAGCATGCAAACAAAAAACCTGGCTGATATGGTCTTCCGACGAATGATATGTTTTAGTGTGTGCACTGCTATTTGTATGGGCGTAAAGGTGAAGGTGCCTGAGCTGAAGCAAAGATGTGATATGCGGGGGAAGGTGAGACTGGCCTGCTAGTTCTCTGAGGACCGGATCGTGGTGGGGATGGTTAAGGTTCAGTCAGGCCTGCAGGTCTCCTGTGGTGAGTGACCTCATCGGCTGGCCCCTGGCATTGTGGCAGCAGCACAAAGCCATGCAGGGGACAGATAGAAGACTACACATGAATGTGGGGGAGGGAGTGGATGTGAGTGTGGAAGAAGAGGCGAGTGAGCCTGCATGACTGAGAGAGGGAGCAAAACAGGAAGAGAAAAACGTAAAGACAGAGAAAGTAGTGAATTCTGAAAAGGGGGGAAACGGAAGACCACCAGGCTCTCAGGGAAAACAAGCATGAGGACACACAATGTGTCAATGAGGGGACCAACAAAACAGGAAATACAAACACATTCAAACAAACAGACTAAACAGAAAACAACACAAACCCACTAATTTGTTCACGCTGTGTACTGCCCACCATAAAATACAAATCACAGACACAGTCAAACATCCTCACTTTTCGTCACCTGTACACACAGAGAGACACGTCCTCACAATCATGGGAAAAGACACACAAAGTCAATGGGATACTTCCTCAATAGTCCTAAAATCTTGAGAAAAAGAAATTTGGGTGTGAGAAGACTCCCACATAGTCATCCACTTAGCCCTTTATTTTACATCCTGTTTACCCTACGCTGCCCGGAAGTCTGCTGGGGTCACCTAGAACAAGTGTGCAAGTGTGCTTGCCTATAGGCAGACGCACATCTCATACGTTTCCAGTACAACAAGTGTATCTGTCTGAGAAAATAAAGCAATGAGCCCAATGACTGTTATTACCTCTTTCATCTCTGTGTGGCAAAAACACCCCCTAGGGGCTGCAATGTGGTAACAACACTCAACGTCACTGAGTAGATGCTCACGTAGGAACTGTGTAGATAAATTGTGTGTCACATTTTAACAAAACACCCTCTGTAACTTTAGAAATATCCTTCATGTATTTCAGATATTAACACACTGTAGCACAAAGCCCAATTGCCACATCAGTTCAGCTATCAGATATGATGATGTTGACAGTTATGATCATCTGATTAGGTCAGACAGTACACTATCTCCTATTGCATCCTCTCCGTTGGTGTTTTGTCCATTCACACAGGCCTTAAATAAACTTCCCCTGGAACACAAGAGGAGACAGAGATCCCTGAGGCCCTTTTAGTGCCTTTCCCTCCGCTGTTGTTTATATGTTTAAGTTTTCTGTCGCTCGCTAATTTATCTGTTAGTTTTTTCACTTCACACACAGTCTCTCTTTCACACACACACACACACACACACACAAAGAAAAAGACTGCCCATAGACTAAAGATGTTCCGTGTCCATCAGCAGGGGCTAGTTGGGAAGGTGCAGAGGTCAGGGTTTAAGGGCCGAAGGTCATCTAATGAGTCACTTCATCAACTCATTACTCAACTAGTTAATTTGAGGATTAAAGCAGGCGGATGAGGTAAGCACCGCCTCTTTACAACCCTGCTCTCCCCCCAGTGTAACCTTAAATTTTAACTGCTATTGTGTTGTTGTTGTTGTGCATGTAGTGCTTTTTGTGGTTAGAAGCAAACCAGTTTTACTTCTGGAGTATCATTTTGAGGGTTTTTTAAGGTTCTGGTTCTCTACTTATCAGAGATAAAGAGCAGCTTTTGCTTGAATTACATTCAGGTCCTGACCTGAGAAGATTTAACAACTCCTGTAACCAGATGGCAATGTTATTTTAAAATACTACACTCTGTGCCAAGTCAGCAAAAGAAATGGGATAAACAGGGTTTCCTCATCCCTGCCAGACTATTTATGTGGATAGTAAGAGAGCGTGGTTTCTACTATGTGTACTGTCCCCGTGAGAGAACTTTGTAGTATGAGGGCATGGCACTAATAGAGGTGGGCGGGAGTAGACAACCTGATGAGTCTATTTGTGTGCGCTCTTGAGATACTCCTTTAAGAACTAATGTGATTTCTCTTAATTGTTGTTCTTATACACAGGAAAGTGGGAGGCCATCAAGGTCGTTTAACCAGGTGTGCAAAAAAAA
This sequence comes from Hemichromis elongatus, assembly GCA_015108515.1. NCBI lineage: Eukaryota > Metazoa > Chordata > Actinopteri > Cichliformes > Cichlidae > Hemichromis > Hemichromis elongatus. The sequence continues at coordinate 6,807 of VUQR01019772.1, forward strand.
CAAACCCTCAGAAAAACAGGCCAACATTAACACATAAATGGCTCATTGCTATCAAAAGGCTATTTTCAAATCACATCACTTCAGTAGGAAGTGTGATAAGAAAAGCTTGTTTAAATAGCCAACAATGCTTTGATTTACTATATTAAAAGACTGCCTGGGCATTTAGCTGGAGGAAGTGTTGGGAAGATAGGCTGGCAAATGAGGGCACACCTGGATAAACAGGCTGTATTTACATGCACACTGTACTGGCACATGCATATACAAGCGGTGTAATCTTGAGTGGCTAGGACCATATCCAAATTGGTGCAAAAGAAAGTATGACCGGATTCTTTTATCAAACCTGATATTTTCCTATTTAAACATGTAATCTAAAAAATATTCCGAGTGCTGTAAATTAGCTGAAACCAAAACACAACAATCAGACATTCTAGATAGTAAGATAAGATGATAGTTTCACTCAACACAGCTCCAGCATTGACGTGGGCTGGTTTGACTGACCACAATGTGAAATCGTGCACCTGTTCCTTGCTTATCTTGCGTAATCACATGTCTGTTTATAGGGAAGTATCATAATGAGGTCATTATGGTACTTAATGGGTGGCAAACAGAGGGGTCTTACCACGAGCTAGCTGGCAACAACGTGACAGAGGTTCAGACATTACTGGAGAGACCAGCCAAGGTCAAAGAGATAAGCATATATATAAGATACTCAGTTTTTATCAGTAACAAAGCATTCCTGACTTTGTACTCCATTCAGACAAGTGTTTTACATGAATGCTATATGTACAGTGGGGTCAACATTCTGACACTACATGAAAAAAAAACAAACATCTGTCATAGCAGCATTAGTTCATTACCCTCGGGTGGCTTGGATCTACTCGCCAAAGGCGAGCATTAACAAACAAACCTTAAACATTCGACCAAGGCACTCATTTAGAATTGGTGTCTTGGTGCTCCTGACCGCTGTTCATAATATTTCAGTGGGTTAAAGCAGAGTACAAAGCTACATAAGGACGTTTCCAGCAGAAAGCTGCATTTTGATAACGGGAGCCATGCTATATGACCTACGCTGTTATTTTACACAAAAAGGGTCTTTCTCAGAATTAGACCAGTGTTAAACTTATTTACATAAGAAAAACCTTGTTAACTATCATCCAAATGTATATATGCACAACAAATACACAAAAGACACCCACACAAAAGATGAGGAAAGGCAAAATTTCTACTAGCACTACAAGTGCTGAGTCTAAGGAGCTGTAAGGAAAAGGCGTCTGGACTTCTTTAAGTTGCTTGAAGACGTTTCACCTCTCATCCGAGAAGCTTCTTCAGTTCTAGAGTCAAATGGTGGAGAGTCCCATATTTAAGCCTTGTGGGAGTGTCCCTCGTAGAGGGACAATGGGCTCCCTACTGATCCTCTACCTAATCACACGAGGTGTGAAAACGGGTGTGGGTCTCAATCAGATCCTCAGATCCTCACATCCCGGGCCATCTGACCTCTGGAATTCACATGATAGGGTGAGGTCAGGTTTCACAATGAGTTCACCTGAAACCATGGCTGACATACAAGTGCTGAAACACCTGTAGATGTTACCACACACCAAACACAGAATTTATAAAATAAAACTATAAGGCTACAATCAATCAATCATTTTGGGTGAGGGAGAAAATTCAAACAGTTCTTGAAAGATGAGAATTTTTTTTGTAATTTTACAGCTAAAATGACAAAATAAGTCAAGGTTGCCTGTATGACACTTGGTGATTAACAGTAGCAGTGTGAAAACCTCTTCGCAAGAGGGGAAAAAGGGAGTGTATTGACGAATCCAGTTTTGATATTTATGGAATTAAAAAAAGGGTAAAAGTAAGAAGAGAAACATGAAGGGAAGTGTGAAACACACTGTAAAACAATTCAAGTCGAGGAGTGTTTCTGTGATGTTCAGGAGTTGGACAACTGCACGTGTGACCTGTGATTTGCCAGCATGGACTCATGGACTTTCCTCTGTAGTCACATGGCCTCAGAAGCATGGGGCACTTAAGATTATCAGGTTGTGGTTCTTGTAGTCCAAGAAGCTCAGGTGTATGCTGTTATCAAGATGAAATTTAAACAAGCAGAACTGTGTGGCTAGCTTAGAAGATGAGCATTAATATAAAATTTCAATGATGAAAAAGGAAGAAAAGTGTGTATTTCTCTTTAAACCCCCTATTTAATAACACGGAATTGGTTTCGTGTGTTAAAATCTGTGAGGGAGCAAAACCTGTTATGGCTCCTTTTCCAGGCATCTGAGGAAAGACGGACTACATGCACCGCACAAACACATGGCTGGTGGAGCTCAAAAACTTTGAGGTCATGAAGTCTGACATATGGAATGGCCTGTTAATCAAAGAGTCCATGCTCCCAGCTGGAGCAGACACACTGCGAAAACATTCTCACATGCATGCTGGAGAATGCACTTGTAACACGTGTGTGTGAATGTCCATGTGTGTGTGTGTAAACATCTGTGTGTGTGTGTATGTTTCTCATGATAATGTAAAGCCTGTCAATTTATGCAGTGATGGTGGAGTTTGTGAGCCGGGTTAGGCATGTGTGTGTTTTCTTAACCCTGGCACCAGTTTCCAACTTTCTATATAGTTTATTTAAAGAATTACACATATGCAATCTAAATTAATGTATTAATGCTAAATTCACTTCTTTTCAAAGTGGACGTACTGTATCAGACTGTTTTGCATTAGACATACAGTTAGATGATCATATTAAACATGGCCAAAGTTTCAAATAATGAGGTCAAACAATGTATAAGTAATTCCCTTTAAGGGAAAAAGCTCAAGCTTCCCTCAAAACTTTTAGTTTTGATGATTTTCTTTACACTGTCAAAGAGGGGGATGTCTTTAATATGGTTAGCTCCATAAAGACAGCAGTCTTGTGCAAATACTGCTCAAATCTTCAGTTTGAGAGTGGCGGCCAATTGGAGGAATGGGAGTATGACCGTAGGAGTTATAACAGGTTGTTTCAGACAGAGGACGAGACTCTGTATAGTATATATATAAGGATTATTATGCACTGTGAATCATGCAAAGTCCTAAAACAAAAAGCTATCTCATGATTGTAGAGCAGTAAGAGCAACAAGAGCCAATGACGTGTCTCTTCCCCTTTAATGCTCCAGTCTTTCTTTTCTCCCTTTACATGTGGTCGGGTAGCTCTGCACTTCAGCAATTTTAAAACCAGAAAGTCAGTGACGTAGTAGCTCATCTGGCTCATGATCCGTCAAAATTCACAGGTTTTTGCCTGGAAAACAACAAATGTGATCTTAACCTTGAGCACAGCTTTGAATAAACACCCATTAGGCAATCACTGTGTGCAAGTTTGATTAAATTCTGTAGGAGGAGAAGCAATTTGTCTGAATTATGGACGGATGTCTCATTGGTCCTTCTGCTGGACAAGCTGAAAAGAGACAAGACAAATATCTTTTCTCTTGCCATTCTTCGTGACTACCCCTGAACAGCAGACACACGAACACCCTGACATCTTTAAAAAGCTTGGAATGAAAGTTGAGGAAGCAGACATTAACAAAACAGGATATGAGCAGAGCGCCGACCACAACCTGGCTCCTTTTCAGTTTAAGTAATATTTTTCTTGTCCCAAGATGCCCTCCTGGATCATTGTCCTCCTGTCTGGCTCATTCCTGTAATTATACAGACCCATCTCAGCCCCAGCAGAAAACAAATACACTAGCTACACTGGTGGGGGAAAAAAACCTGAAAACAGACGAGCTATAATGCTTATAAATGTAATACAATCAACCTTTAATCTGATTTTTAATCTGTGTGCATATATAGCTATATGCCTTTAGTCTATTCAGTAATCTGAGAAAATCTGAGAAAAGTTGATGTATGATATATGATCATTAACTAAACCCAAATGTCTGAGGTTTTAATGCATACAGCATGAACACAACACATTTTTCACTGTTTCTGAATGAAATGGAAAAGATATTTTTTTAAAAGCACCATATGTGTGCTTAACTGCTATAGAGACAATCATTTTAAAAGGAAACAAGGGAATAAGAAGTAAAGACATAAAACAGCCCTGTCTACAAGTGTCTGTTACTAAGCTTATTAAAAGTGACGTGCAAGCGGGGTTCAGCACAGTCTCAGTGAATTTCTAGAAAGTTATATGAGACAGATAATGGATGAGGGACAGGATGAAGGAGGACAAGACAACAAGGGGAAAATTGGCCACAAAAAAAGTGATGAGAGGAAAAAAAGAGAGCACTGGAGAGAGCAGCGAAACACAAAGAGGGCTTCATTGTTTTTGGTTTTACTCATTACTGAAGGGGATGATAGCATAATATAGTGCTAATGGGGGAACAAATTGTGTGGTGTTCGGCTTACATAACTGCTGAGTGACTAATCACACAAGTGTGTTCCTTGACAAACACACACACACACACAGCTATCAGCACTTCTTTTTTTTTTGCTCTGTGCCGCTCAAACACTCACCTCAAACAAAATGATAATTTCATGGAGGTCTAAAGGAAATTATTAGTGCAAAAAAACCCAAAAACACTTAAGATCTGAAAAATAATTGTAAAAAAAATTTAAGGAAAAAAAACATTTCACATGCATATCCCTCGCTGTAATATTACACGACCTGATACACCGTGATAACAAGAAATACGCCCTCAGGTCAAAAACAGACAAATAACTTCAGCATTTGTATATTTCCCCAATCTTCTTACCCCATGAGACCATATGTGCGTGAATGGCTGAATGTCTGATAAACCAAATGGACAGCTGTTTGCAGAACGAAGGGAGCGCTAGAAAGACAGAGTGAGAGGCAAAGAGGGGGCGATGTAGTCGGACTCCATCTGCTAATCTGCGTCAGTCCAAGGCAGTTTTGGCACATCAAGTGAGGGTGATGTACTTTACTGTCACTCCATCAATGCCAACAACAGAAGGCACAAACAAGCAAAAATATTCTTCACTCTGAAGTTCAGTTTAACTTGATTTTATGCATTGATGCCTGTTTGTAAAGGAATATACAGTCTTATGGTAGATGATTGAGGATGAGCTCAAAGATTTGGCACGATTTTATGACAAACCTTACCAATGAGAACTTGTAGTGTACTCTAAAGTGACCGAGTCATGTGTGCAGGCCTTCTGCTTGCTTTGCGCAGGGTTTCATTAATGCTGCACGACCACATTGGGCATAGATCAACACATTTCTGTCAGCGGCACTCCAGGCACAACAACCGCAATGCAACTGCAATGCGACCAAGCCACCAGCCAGCGGTCCAGCATCATTAGCTGTAAGTGAAGAGTGAGGAAGAGCAGAATTGAGGAATGGACAGTGTAAAAGCAACTAGGATAGAGAGTCAGGGGCAGACAAAACCAGCTAACTGCCATGTCCTTGCAAAATCTAGCAAATCCAACAAGGTTTTCCCTAGCCGAGACACTGCTGCATATTCGCCCACAAATCCCACAACAACAAATTCCTGTGTGCACAACATTAATGGTTTAAGCTTGCTGTGTATATTGAGACAGCAAACATGACAGCCAGTCAAATAAATTCTGCATCATGCATGGTTTCATGGGCTGATGACAATGCCATTACATTGCTCTGCATGGAAAGAGGCCTTAAGTATATTAAAACCTGATGGGTATGGTCTGCTGCCAGATATTTCTTTTCTGTTGTAACTTTAATCTGCCACATCAGCCACCCATGGGCATGGTTTTTCAAACTGTCCACTTCCATCACATGTTGCGCCCGCCTCGAGGCTCCTTCAGAATCACTGACGTGCAATCAGAGGTCTGTGTGCCTGTGCCAAGGCAGCATGGTAAATTGTCAGCTGACGAAAGAGTGGAAAAACTGTGTTTTGGGTTTGGCCTGTGCTCTCTTTAGCCAACAGGAAAGCTTCGGTGTTTCCTCTTCATGGGACATAATGGATTCTCCCCGCCAATGAAACACTATTCCTCCTGGCGAGTCTGCCCGCCGGCCACCTGAAACCCTTTCCCACAACACCCCGTCCCCTGTCTGAGCCAAATTCAGCCAATCACTGCAGATATGGGACAGATGGAAGGATGGTGAGAGGGCGTCTGAAGAGAGGGGGAATGTGAAATAACACTGAGTAGGAGCAGATGGTAAAAAAATAAAATAGGGGAGACGGAAGAAAACTGGCATCTTTCTTTTTCTTTAAGACAACTATGGAGAATCGCTGATTACTGAGCACTGTGTCTGTGCAACTCCACCCATATATGAATACGCAACATGATCCTGATACTCACGTCGTTAACCATGGCAACTGACAACACAATGAAACATAGCCTACCCAGGCACATCCAGTCGCCCCTTACCCACCCATTACGGCACCCCCTCCTCTTCCACATCTGTCCATGTTCCGCTGTTCGGGTGATGAGATGCAGACAACACTGGCACATAGTGGCCACAAGGGCAAAAGACCCGACTGAAACAATGGCCTCTTTATGATTTTATCAGCTTAAAAACAAGCATTCAGACCTTAAGCACACGTCTGGGTTGCTGGAATCACATGTTGGGCAAATGGAAAGATTTTGTACCTTCTCTCATTGTCATCCAGGTGAGCGAAGAGGACATTCTTGGAGATGGCCTTGGCCAAGGCAGTCATGGTCTTGTAGTCTTTTGGAATCACCTGTGAAGGCAAAAAAAAAAACCAGGCAGCACATTAATGTGTGCTATAACAACACCATGCAGGTGGACACATGAAACAAACCAGCACAAACAAAAAGCAGAACCCACTTCAAAAGCTTAGTAAATTAAGTAATTAAAGACCAGAGTGCTGGCAAACTCTGAAAGGAATATCCCACACGTGCATCTGTGTATTTTTGGGGAAGCCCATCTGTTCAAGGATTGCACTCAAAATGTCACATGGGCCTTAAAAATTCACCAAACCCCTGAACTCATTCATAAAACATGCATTTTCATGTCCACCACATGACTCTGTGGTGTGTGTGTGTGTGTGTGTGTGTGTGTGTGTGTGTGTGTTTGCAAAAAAATGAAATGGTAAACTCTGGAGCTACAACAAAGCAGCTGGAGAGAGAAGCCCGTCTTTATAGTATTCTTCTCGGATGCCTCCTAATGCTCTTTTAACTGTAGAGAATAAATGGCGAGAATTAAGACAAAAAGACCATTTTTCTTATATAAATATGAGGGAGTGATGTGTGTGTGTGTGTGTGTGTGTGTGTGTGTGTATCCCTCTTGTCGTGGGAGAGAGGAGGGGGTAAGCTGTAATTAAGTTAATGCAACAGATGTCTCCACATGAAGACAGCCGCACTGTGCTGTTCACAATATGCACACAACCACATCACACGCAAACTAAAAAGTACCCAAATTTTAGAACTAGAACTGGCTACTTAGTGGGCAAAGAGAGAAACAGCCTGGTCAGGCCTGGAAAATGCAGTTGGAAGTGGACACCGATTTTAGGTCAGCCTCCGATCCATCTCCAGCTCTGTCACCCAAAACATCATCCAGTGTCACGGCACACAGCCTGTTACAAGTCAGCTGGATGCATTTGCACTCAAAAAGCTTAACTGCCTTAACATTTTGAAGGTAATGGAAGGAAATTATCACTCAGTCTTTGCAAACGATTTAGGTAAAGGCAGATAGAAAAAGATGGATCTCTGGTGTTCGGTCATTTACACCTGCAAGCAATTATGAGCTACAAACACCAAAACACCTTCCTCCTTCAGATCTGTTTGATTTTTTTTTAACATAATCAGCATGCACTGTGATGTTAGCGGTGAAACATGTAATTCAATTCTCATAACACAATTTCCAGGCCAAGTTGGCAGGCTTTTAATTTGTTAAGAATGATATCACACAAAAACAATTTTAATCAGATGAGCGCGGTTCGCTCACTGACTTTGTCTAATAAATCAGCTGTTACTGTTTACAGTGGAATACTGATAGAAATTGTTATGTAGGAATAAGACAGTGTGTGTTGCAGGCTTTGAGTCTATGTGTGTTTGAGGTTGTGTGTATGGTACCTTACTGCACAAAAATGACCAGAAGAAATACACAAATATATATCAATTCACTTTTCTCTGGTGAATATCATGTGTTAGGCTAAGTTGTTTTTTTGTACATGCTACTGAGGTGGATGTTTGTTCATTTCACAAATGACGTACAGTGAAGAAAACAAGGCTGGAGAAGGAGGCAGACTTTTTGCCATGACACATGTCTGTAGAGTCTCAGTAGAGTAGAGACCTCAGAGCCATGTGTGGGTGTTTGCACACACCTGATAAACACACACACACACACACACACTGCATGCTCCACTGGGCATGCGATTACAGTGTGGTGATGGGGGCTCGTGCCGTTATGTCATTACCCAGCAATTATTGGCGTGTCAAGTTAATTACAACTGAACAAGCACGGTAATTTTACACCATTTAAAGTGTGTGTGACTTTGAGTGTAATGGTGTGTGTGTGTGTGTGTGTGTGTGTGTGTGTGTGTGTGGGTGTGTGTGTGTGTGTAACAGTGAGTTACAGTTTCTGGCACAAGAGCATCCTTTCTTCCAGCTTCAATAAATTATGGAATGGATACATGGCGGTTTGTAAGAGGACTGATAACTTTAGCTCTTGTTGTCCACAAAGAAAAAACACAACTGCTGAACTTTCTCTTCCTCTTTACCTGCTAACCACACTGTGTTAACCAGTGATACAAAGTAAATCTAAGTATGAATCAAGTCTATTTTCTGCATAACATCTATAAAAGGTATGTGCATATTCATATGCAGGCAAGAGCTTTGAAATTGGAAGCTTTCTGGTTCCCGCTTCCATTCTCAGTTATATTAACCAGTCGTGCATGAGCAGCTTTGATTGCACATAGATGAACAATCCATGTGGGGAGTGAAAAATTCAGTAATGGAGAAATGTGATCCCAAAACCATCAGCCACCATCTGAAGAAGATTTTGACTTTTAGATTTATTAGCATTCTTAAAAAAATGAAAAAATCTTGTCCCAGATATCCACCTGCTACGATAATCCAGATTTCCGTATGAATGTTATTATACTTAAGGTCCTATTAAGTCTGGGTAATCAGCATATGTACTGATGTGGATGACTCACACACTGAGTATTTTGCTGCAAATAAAATAACTCATCTCCAAGTCTCTTCACTGATGTTTGTAAAATTGCACCGTTTAGCCTCATTCACACTGGTGAAATGTTCTTTTTCTTGGTGGGCATTAGATGAATAAAAATAAACAATTTCAGTGTTATTGATTACAAATAATGACAAACCCCACCTAACCTTAATTCTTTATTCCTGCTACATCTGACTGAACAGTATTCATTTTTCTTTTGTTTTTACTCTATCATAGCATCATATTTTAATGTGATGTTTTGATTCTGCATAGAAAACATAGAAAAACTACACAGATTTAAGTAAACGTTGTATTCTACATACAAACCTACATAACTGCTGCCACCTGTGTGCAAACCTGTTAATGACTTTGTATGAAAGTGCACACAGCTTTTTTATGCGTTAGATGTTTGTCTACACAATCAGATGTTAATGTATGTATCTGTCATAAGGCTGACCTTGCGCACATAGCTGACGGCGTCCTCCTCGGTGTAAACCTCGGCACTGACACCGCCCCTGCGGCGGCGGGCCTTGACAACAGGGTTGGGTGGTGGGGGAGAAACTTCATCGTCATGTGAGTCTGACTGGCTGTTAGATTTCTGGCGTGCCATGATCTGCTTGCATTCTTCCTACAAAGACAAAGAGACAAGGTTTTTTTGAGCTTCAAGCAAAAAGAGAGGGAGATTTTTTTTTTAAATGCTGTTTTTTCAAAAGGAGTACCCAAGACAGAATCTTTAATGTGTAAAACAAATGTGCATAGGAACACAGCAAATACTATTACTAGTGGCACAAGATTACAGTAACTTTAAGTGAGACAAACAAGATCATCTTAAAGCATTTTTTATTCTTTTAAAAACAAACCACCATTTCAACAAAGCATCATGTGGAATTTTAGGTCAGACACTATAAGAGAATAAAAATCAATGTCCTACTCCTGGATGGACATCTGGTTGCCATGGTATGATGAAAGGGATCAAATATTAATATTGGCAGAACTGACCATGCGGCACGAAGAAGGCTTAACCAGGTACTGTCCTCCTTTCAGATAATGAACAACAAGGAATAAAGACATCAAAGGGGGACACAGGATGCCTCCGGCTGGCTGTTCTTTTAACTGCTGAACACTCTGCAGGTGATGAATTATTGATTGCAAACTTGACTAACACGTTAGCATAAGTACACAATCAAACCACTGAATGCTTGTTAGTCTGTGAGACTGCTTCAAGACGAGGGAAATGGGGAAAACAGGTTGTGCAAATGTAGCAAAAATCCACTGCTTTGTTCGTTCCTGCACAGACACTAACAATAGCTGGTGTGAATCTGTGAATTTCCATGCATTAATACACTTAGTAGCACAGTAAGAACTGAGCTGAGAGCGGTATTATTCCCCACCGATGTTTCAGTGCAGTAACAATATCTATGACACGTTTTCTGTTTTGTTTTTTTTTAACTTGGGGCTTTCTTCTGTTTGCTAGTTCAGTGCATTGCCACTGTGCAGTCGGAAATAAACAAAGATGTCTCAGAGAGACAAGATTCCAGACAGGCAAACGTGGCAAGAAGTGGCACTCTCACACTGCAGTACAGAAACACCAGACAGACACATATAAACAAAAAGAGAACTGCTGTAAGAACAGATCTTTCAGAGCGTCGGTGGTCTCTCTTCCAAGCCTAATTTGCAACCGTGTTGAGCAAAACACAACCTAATTCAATCACTCAACAAAATGGAAATTTAAAGCGACATTTGATTGAATTTTTGCTTTTCGAGGACTTCTGTAAAAGTAGAATTTTGCACTGTAACGTGCATTTTTGACGATTAGCTGATGTTTAACAGGTGAAATGATTACTTCCTCTTTTTCTGCTGCACATCTGAAGATGAGTAAAAAAAGACCTGGAAGTAAGCTGGGAGTAAGAATGATAATGAATGCAGGGAGCAGAAATTTACTGACAGTTCACTGTAGACAAAAACTGACAAGGAGAGAGAGGACAAGAGACAACTTGCAGCAGAAAGACAGAAAATGCCACAGAAAGGGATGGAGAGCACAGGTAATGGTGAGAAACTGTCATATTAGCTGAAAACGGAGACGCAAACCTGTCAAATCACAAGTCAGCACTTCTCTGTGCATACTTCCTAAGCTATTTCAATAATTACAACAGCACAATATCATGAAATCTGGAACAGCAACGGATCCACAATACAGTTTCAGAAAACACAAGCCAGTTAAACAGTTCGTTTTCAAGGTTATTCATTAGCTCAGACTTTGACTCAGTCTTTGATGTTGTGTACTTTCATCTAACATCGCCCAATTCGACTCCCCCTTCTGCCTGACTCCGTTATCCTCTTGCTCATTTTAATGTTTTGCTCATTTTCGCAAAACAAATCTCATGCTGACACGTGAGTTAGAAAACCAAGCAAAACACTCCAGTGTGCACACGCATACATGCGCTTCTTGCTTACGCAGAGTCACTGCCTGTGGGAACACAGCCAGCAGGAGGAGCAGAAGAGAAGCAGAACCAGAGAGCGGATTCAGAGCACACATACAGCCACAAACACATAAACGCACACATAACCGCGCAGACACATGCACAGGCGGTCTCTGGGTGGAGAGCTCGCAAACTGAGCTTAATCAAGGTGACGAGATCTGCAATCAGGTAACACACTGCATCCTCTACAGAGCCGAAACAAACACTTACGCACAAACGTGCTAGTCAGAATCATGAACTAGCACCTTTACCTTGCAGAAAGGCTTTTATGGAATTGCACTACTTGTTTCAGTCTCAATTAGGTACACAGGTTAGCTACAGGAGGCTAACTACAGTTAAGTTTGTAATCAGAGATATTTACCATGGCATGGAGGGCCCCTTGGCCTGGCCGGCTATGAGTCCCGTAGCCTGTCAGAGGCACTCGGCATCAAGTCAAAGTGTGCATGGGAATCAGTACACACTGATCCCCATCTCATACACACCTGAGACACATGCCACAGTGCATCAGCATCTTGCCATTCAAGCACAGCAACTGCTGTGTGTGTGTGTCTGCATGCAAGTAAGCAGAGAATCCAAGTAGTGTGCGAGACAAAGTGATAGCGTGCAAGTGACAAAATGTCTGCAATCCCCACGACAGAGCAGCCAAAAAACAAGTCTATTGATGAAAACACTTATCACAGCAAAAAGCTTCTCTCTTCACTGGTCCTGCGCAACTCTCCGTCTCTGCTCTCCTCTTTCTCTCTCTCTCGCCTGCTTTTGCTCTCTCTCGCGCTCACAATCAGGTGGCGCAATGAGCGGTCTCCTCTTGCTACACTCTGTCACTATGACAACTGGGTACTGCGAGCATCCTGAATAGTTGGTGAGTCTGAGCAGGAAGCAACGGTAGCTCACACACCTTTGTACACACCAGTTCTGACGCTTTCTTCTCGCTCACTCGCTCGCACATCTATGGTGAATCAGTTCACAGAAGGGAAAACGTCACACTCCTCAAGATGGACTTCTGCTCTGACCAAATGGTGTGTTTGTGAGTTTTCCACCAATGAATGGATCCAAACATTCCCACAGGGATGCATAATCATCCCATACAATCCCTGTGTGTGCAAGTGTTCTGTATATGTAGTGCTTTGTTTTTCAATCATTGCCCACGTGCTTTTCTCTTAGGTCATAGGGTCAGTAATCAAGTGAGGGCTGTGTGTCTGGCTCCAACAAGTCTTTGTATTGTTGTGGCTCTGGTGCTCCATTAAAAGGGTGCAAGAAACACATTTAGTATGACTTTTGAAGTCTTATAGTTTAAATGTGCCAACATAGCAAGTTTCATTAATTCATTGCAAGCTAATAGCCTTTGCAAGAGACAAATGGTGAGCCCTTCTCTAGCAACATGCAGGCTAGGCAACTAAAGTACTCTATGCACATGCACAGCAGCAAAACAAAACACATCTGCAGTCTATTTTTCTTTTTGACCTAGGATAGTAATCCATTTGTCATTCAAAAAGCAAATCAATACATGCTTAATATCCTCCATTCAGATCTGTTTTTTTTAATTCACCAATATATAGCATTTTTTACTCTAGATTTTGTGCTATTGCCCTACATCAGACTCCCACTCCCTCCTTTTCTCCTTTGCTCTGCCTGCGTCATCATCAGCGGATGTTTGCCAGAGAGATAGGACGGGGCAGTGGGAGGAGAGGAGACAGAGGACACAGGCGTAAGCAGGACACAAAAGCTCTTTATAAAGTGGGCTTTCCATTAGTGACTGTGGGTCAGAGATTAAAGAATGAAGCCACAGACAAAAGATGACACAAATCCAATCCCACACACACACACACACACACACACGTAAACTCTCTATCATTATTAAAGCAATGATCAATTCCAATTCAAACTAATTTGCAGTTGATGACTCACATTAAACTAGTTTAAACTGCTTTGTTTATTCCCTGAACCAATCTGCACCAAGTATACATGAAAAAATATGACTAACCCTGATGTGAAGAGCTCTGACTAACCAGTAATTAATCACACATCCTTCCGACCACCCATCAGGCTTCTTGCAAAAACTGCACAAACACTATTAGTTAGAGAAAAAGAGACATGACAATTACCTTAGCCACCTTTGGTCCGATATCAAACAGCTTTACTCGCCACTGCTGGGACTGAAAACATGTGAGTGAACCAAAAACAGCAACGTGCCGCACACACAGACACACACACACAAACACACACAGGTAATGAAGCATGCAGAGCTGATCCACCAGCGGAGCTAACAGTCTACTCATCACTCTGTTCACACCATTACAACAGTACAATGGACAGAAAGTTCACTGCTGTATTAGGTGTGCAAGTGCAATGAAAAGATGTTTACTCAATTTATCATTGCAGCACGCACACAAACTTGCCTCGCTGTCTAAATGGAGACTCTTCATTGTCTATATTCATTCTCTATTCTTAACCCTAAAAATCTACCCATCATCCTGAGCTGACAGGTATTGTGACTTCAGCCCTAAAACTAAAACTGAACTCTAAAATAACTGTGCTTATACTCAGAGATAATTCCTAAAAATGTTTCTACTGATTCTTTCTGGATTTACAGACAAAGACAGCCAACAGTGAAAGAGTCATTACACTGTGTACTGCATGCACATCTGAGCCCCAGTATGTTAGTACTGCCGTGTTATACTACACTTAGTATTTTAGGCTGAATTACACAGCTTAAATCCAAATTAAAAACCGTATTTTTGCAGCTAAATCTCAGTCAAGTGACAAAAAATTGAGATGCGCTTATTTTTGATTGACTTGATTGACTTTCTTTGAAAAAAAAACAATATCCTGAATAATGACAGTCACTTTTAGTTGTAGCAATAGAAACGACTGTCATTACAAGTGACATTTCTGACTAACTACTGAAGTGAACATGTGAACCTTGTGAAAATAATGACTCACAGAAATCCCAGAATGGCAGAGAAAAGGTGAAGGTGACAGGCACGTGAGAGAAGACAAAGAAGGACCACCATAAAGTGAGGAGCTGGGGGCCCAATATACCTGTTAGGGAGCAGGGTGAGCTAGGTAGGAGGAGGTTTAAGTTCAGGTGAGTGTGCGAAAGCCAGGCTGATCTGACAGAATACCCTCCATTTACCATAGTGGTGACAAATGAACACAGAAGCTGGAGGCACTAATTACACCTATGATGGAAAACCTTAGAACATCTTGCCACAAATGGCACATAGTATTGTTTGTAATGCTGAAATGGATTGAACTTTGTAGGCTGGTTGAAATAAAAACACTGATACTTTTAATTTCCATAAAACTAGTTAACACAAAAAAACCCACACCTTTTAGTTTTTTATGTATTTTCAAACAGGGCGTTTGCACTAGTATAGATCTAGTATAAATCCAGTACCAATACCAGTGATGGTATTGGTATTATGGATACTTAGTTTGATTCATCCATTTCTAGTCCAATCAAACTTGATTACACAAATGGAGACTGATCTTAAAAAGAATGTGATGAAGACAGGGACAATGTAAAATAAACAAACAGGAAAGCAGATCATAGGGGAGACGATCCAAAGCTAGTCATAATTCTCCTTGAAATGTTTTCAGCAGACTCAACAAACAGTCAAACCCTTCTGACGAATTGTCAATCAGAGGCCTTCGAAGGGACTGCTGGAGTTGTTATGATAGGTTCTGGTGACAGCTGAATGGCCAACAGCACTGAAAGGCTTCTCACTTTACATAGGAGGGAGAGACAGCAACTGATTGACTGATACAGTGACAAAGAGTGAGGAACTCTCCCATAATGCAAACTGAAGGAGATGTGGCACATTTGTTTCACTTGACATGTTTTACTACGATGACGCAAGCGATACATAATAAAAAATCTTCGCAACACTAGCCCCTTTGCAAAGAGATCCAACTATCACATTACTTCTGAATCCAGAATCAGCTTCTGTGTCTGAGAGAAAACATTTTTGTTTCAATACATGTTCAAAGCATTTATTAACTCAGCCTAAAACAGCTCAAATCAAATACACGTGAATTAAAGGCCTAAAAAGTCTGAGTTTAATTTACATTTACAAGTTAGAAGCCCGAAAGCTCAAAAAAAAATGTTTACGTCTGGAGGCAAATTAAAGCAGGGCATGAACGGATTTTCTGGTAGAGAGCTGAATTCATTTATCCCTTAATAAATTGAATCATCGTTTAAAAAATGTATTTTGTATTTACTTGACTTATCTTTGCCTAATATTATAATTATTTTAACGATCTAATCATTAACGGTCAGATAAATAAAGAGCCTAAGGAACACATGAGGCAATCTGACAACAGGATATACCACCAAAGCAAACACAAACTGGTACACGTAATCAGACACAAACCGAGACAAGTTATAAGACAGTTCACTCAAAAAATAAATAAAAATAATGGTATGGTAGTGTGGAGTTTGTCCACTATTTTTCCTATTTCGAAATAAATGTGATGAATGTTCAGATTGCTCAGAATAACCCAAAAATCTTCAATAACAGTAGCTGGGCAAATCCAACCTTTGGCCGAACAAGCTATTAATGAAAACCTTCCACAGTAAATATATATTAATAATAATAATGAAAACCACACGCTATAACCACGCTATAACCTCTGAAAAATAAGAGTTAACAGAACAGCGCTAAGGCATGAGTGATTACATGCCAGACATACAGATGGAGTCGAGGAGTCACGGCTGGCGTTGTGCTGAACATTTAGCTGCCAGCACAGGTGGCATGTTATGTAAAGATCAAAGCACTGACTTCTACATGACTGCAGCAAGAACTGCACAAGTAAGAGTGAGACACAACCTAAGTCATCAAATATGTTCTCATAGAAAAGCAAAGGAGACAGGCTGAAGATATCCAGATGTTGTATTACGGATGTTTGTTAAACAAAGCCAGCAACAGCAGTTTGCCCCAAAAACACCAAAAAACAAAAAATAAACACTATTAAGCCAAGTGAAGATGCACCATAACAAATTCATTAAAACATCTGTGCTTCCAGCTGCCCGTTTCATTCTAAGTGACAAATTCACACTAACACATTAACTCCTGCCACTAATAAAAAGTGCTGCTTTCAAGCAGACTCGTAAGATTTCATTCAACCATCTAAAACAGACTTCTCTACATGTTCTCACAAAGGACAATCAGCCCAGTGTATTAGAAAATAATTATTTTTAATCACTGTTTGGGAGCCCTAATGTCAAAAGACTAGTAATCTTATAATGGAAACAAACCTATTTCCATTAAATAACAGGGGGGAAAAAACCCTCAGCTAACGTGACATGGAAATAATCTTTTGTCTTTTTGTACTATGTGCCAAAAATTACGCTCATTTCTCTCCAATTACACACTGAGCTGAGCTCATAGAGAGGGTCAGATGAGAACACCATCCAAAGCAACTATTGTAGAGATCAAAGACATCATTACCATACATAAATAGACAGGATGAAAGGGAGCGAGACGGCTGTCGTTTCCACATTCACAATGTTAACTGTGAACAAAAGATGTGTTATTATATCAAAACAAAAGTCAGAAACAAACTTGTCAGACAAATGTAAGGAAAGGGGGAAAAAAAGAAAGGAAAAAAACAACACCAAAGAAGAAGAGAGGAAAGGAGATGAGAGAGAAAAGATTTTCCGAATAAGATTGCTGTGCTGTGTGAAACGGATCCTCTGCAGATATGAGGTTAGGTCTGACGAGGAGAATGAATACCCCAGTGATCTAATTGGCAGATAGAAAAAAAGAAAAAAAAGTGGTCACATTAGAGGACAAAGGGGGATAAACTTGTGAATAAAAGAGCTTTTTGAACACGGGATCGACTTCAGTCCTTCTATCCACTATTGTTGCCTAGGTTACCGCCTCTAGTGGGCGAGGAGTGCTGACAAACTGGTGGTGAGAGAAGACAAAGAAGCACGCAATCAGGGAGGGTGAAATATACCAAAAGATGGCATGGCAAGGTTTTTTTTTCCTATTATCTTTAGCAAGAGCATTCGGCTCTAAAAGGCTGCCTGATCAGGAGCCAGACACTGTGGGTGGTGAAAAATATTTCAATATCTGTATTTGTTTAGCTTTTTAAAATAGTCTGCCTCTGTTTGTGACCTTCTGTTGTGAAAATGTCCTCTTTAAAACCTGAAGATGAATATTTTTAGCAAACATAGAAAGGCAGCCCTAAATTCAGGTTAAATGGATATGGCTTGTTGAATGAAATGCTGTCCTCAAAGTTACATTGGGAAAGAAGAAAAGAAACACAATGAGCCTCTCAGACAACTGGGACACCAAAACATGGCCTGTTTCAGTTCCACAAATGACTGACCTCACAGCGCAGGCACAGATTTGGATGGCTTGACTGGAACCATGTTGGGCAACTGTCGGCGAAAGAGGACTGCAAGTCTGCAGTTGTTTTGTTTTTTTCATTTGTTCGAACCACTTGTTTACACCGAGTGATTTCACAGACCAACATTCAACAACATAACAATTCAACTACTGCAGCTAGAGCAATAAAACATATGCTTGTTACCTTAGAAAGATGCTTTTTTGACCTTGCACACAGTTACACAACGATAACCAATGACCACGGGGCCATGTACGTGTAATTTGCACACAGGAACGTCACAAACACAACCCTAGACTAGTCAAAAAATTGAAAGTTCACACTTAGAGAAAACATTCATGTAAGATACAATCATGTAAAAAAAAAAAACACTGGTATCTTCTTGATTTTGAGGAACTTTTTCTTCAAAAAATTATACCTTCTGACATGTAAAATGACATAAATATTGTTTTTTTGGTTTTACAATCATTTAAACAGTCAGACCTTTGTGCTTTTAACTCCAATATCTGATGTTTGCTGCAGAAGACTCTTGGTCTGCACCGGGGAGGACTGAGCAGTGAGAAATCTCTAGTCCCTTATAATGAAAGTCCAAAGATGGTTGCAGGTTGATAAAGTGCTGCATGTAAACCACAGCTCTGACAATATTGTGTCAACTGTGAATGCCCTCAAAGTTAAGCTTTGTTTCTGATAATAAAGCAATGAACTGTGATAAATCATTGAAAACCACATATATGTTGCTGTGTGCATAGAAAGAAATTCACATTTAAGTATTGCAGTTGTGCTCAGCTGCCTTCCTGTTCTACAGAAATATAAGCAGATTACAACCAGCTGGCACCCCGCTGAGTCAGACCCCCTCATATTGTACTCATCGACAAAGATGGCAACATGTTGGCAGTCTGTTTGCATTTATAAATTAGGGGATAATTATTTGAAAATCTTGGACCATCTCTCTGAAAATGATAGCAGCCAACCCACGTCAGACTGTGACTGTTTGCAGAAAGGTTGCCTCCTATCAAGCAACCTGTACAATCGCTTTGTGATCCCTCAAGCAATGAGCAAACATTTAGTTACCACAAGTTGCAATCAGTCAGAGACTGTAAAAAAAAAATTATAATCACCAGGCAACCACCAATTTTTCTGCTATCCTATTTTTTGCTTTTTTGCACTTTGCTTGCTCTTAATTACAAGGTAGCTTTGTCAAGTTAAGTGTGCCCAGTGTTTGACGGCTTTTTGGTTGAGCCGATTCAATGGTTCCTCAGCTAACATCATCTCAGGATATTTGAACAAGAAGGCTCATCTCATGCACTTAGTATCCCCAGAGTATTAAAATTTAATTAATAAACCTAACAGCAAAAAAAGTATTTTCATGCAAAATATTTCAATATTATGCTGTATCCATTTCTTCCCCCACCCTTACTTATTATAAAGACTTTTAATGGATATGGACTGCAAAGAGCATGTTGGATGCAGGACTGTATATATTTACTGCATCCAGCCACTTTTACAGCTTTTATTTATTTTATCCTCTTTTCTATGTTCACTATTTAGGGATTGCAGTAAATTTTCTCTTTCATATTTCTTTCCCTCTAAGAACAATAGCACTATAGATCACGTATTATTAATGATGTAAAACCAGTACAAAACATTCATGTCAAATGTATTCCTATTTCTTACACACTGCGCAGTTTGTCTTTTCTTAACATGATAGGTTGTTATTGTAATGGGATACACACAAAGTGACGCACAAACAGCTTGTTTCTGCTGAGCTCTATCACAATGATTTGTATTCATGCTGCCTCTCTGGCTATGCAGCATTACGGTCCCCATCAACACCAGCAGCAGCTCTAATATCAACAGTGTTCTCATTTTGACTCTAACGCTGTTTGAACTCAACTTGCTGCTATTTGTTCTTAAGATGCAAATACACCAACACTTTCACACGATGTAAGCTAAAGAGCCCTGCTTGACCTTTTATGTTGTTGTTGTTGATTCAATCCTAAAGATTCAAAGCGAGAGTAAAAAAATAAGTTGGGGTAATAAACAACTGAACACATGACATTTTCTCGAATGTGGAGGGAATTTTTTAGTTGAGCATTTAAAATTAAGTGTAATCCATAGATTCTCTCAAGACAGCACAAAACGCACACAGAAAAAAGATGGATACCTTCACCCGGACTTGAGCATGGTGAGGATCACTAGCTCTATCATCTCTCTTTTCACAATAACTTTTCTTGTTGGAAATGCTTTTCTAAACCGAAGCCCTCCTGAAACCCCCATTAATAGCCAACAGTCCCAAATAACACATCTTAAAGCCCATTGTTCAAACACACAAATCCTATGATCTGCTTATGAATGAACTGCCCAAATGCACAATTCTCCGAATGATTGAACCAAAACACTGAGAAACTACATCCATTTAAGCTAAATGCTGCAAAATATTCCCTAGTTTGGAGACCACTTCATTTGCATTTGAGGCATGACACTTCAGAGAGGGTTATAACATTTGAACGTATTTATTTTTATGTGTTTCCTCGTCATTTCCGGTTAATTTAACTCAACAAGCATCTTATAAATAAGGGAACACTTAGGGAAGCAACTTTTTTTTAAAAACGTCTTACTGCTGTACTAGTGCCAGCAGAAGCCAACACATTAAAAATGAAAAGAGACTGACACATACATACTAACACACACACACACACACACACATACTGAGCAGTCACGTTGTGCTTAAGCTACAGGGACTGAGCTACAAAGATTACCCCGTTTTAACCTGTTTTCTAGCTCTGATCTTTCATTTGTCTGTATTCAAAACAGCCAACTCTCCTCTAATCTTTTAATGGATGTGCCATCTCTTTTGTCTCCCTGCTCAGAGACAGACAGACAGACTGAGAGAGAGAGAGAGAGAGAGAGAGAGAGACAGAGAGAGAGAGAGTGAGAGACAGGCAAATACAAAAAGTCTGCTGTCTGAGTCTGCAAACGGGACACTGGGTGCTCCTCTTGCATTCCCTAATGGATTCTCCTATTATGAGATGGAAAATGAAAACTCCAAGATAATAATTTGAGTACAGTCTGTTTTAATGCTGTAACTAACTGGGATGGTACTGACCTTTTCATACAGTAGTACAAACCTTGGGTGAGCAGATGACACGTAAAAAATTAAGAGACCAAAAAAACAGGAAGGTGCATTTTCCTTACAAACAGATACAATACTAGCAAGTTACAGAAGATGTTGATTTCAAAAAGAATTCCACCTTATGTGATTCAGCTTAAGACGACTTCATCCAAACTGGCCACATTATTACCGTTATTATTTGCAAATAGAGAATCACTGCAGGAAAAGCACATGTCACATAATATAACATCACAACTAACACAAGCTCACCCAATACAAAAAGATCAGTGTCCACACATTAGAAACAAGAGACTCTCAAAACTTTATCACCACCAACCTTCTCCAGCTTTTCAAAATGCTCCCGCAGGAACTTCATAGGACGCTCGGGCTTAGCGATGCAGAGGTTCACAATGCACTCTTTGAGGATCTGCTGGATGTTGTGCTTCTGCACGAAAATTTCACAGCCCTTCAAACTCTCGTCTTCTTCCAGAGTGGAGGAGGAGGTGGCCATCTTATCTTTTATCTCTGTGGCAGTGGGAGAGAAACAGGGTGGACCATGAGAGGAGGGCAGGGAAACCCGAACAGGACAGCGGGGAGAACAGTGCAGCGGGGGGAGAAGAGGGCTGATGAGATTAGAAAAATAGAAGGAGGGGCAAAATGAGGAGTGTATAATGAGATGTGACGGGCACAGGGGAGAGATTTGGAGGGGGAACAGATTGTGGGAGCAGGTGACTTAAGATTTCACCATTTATGCTTCTTGCACAAAAAGGCAACATTTCGAGCATGGTATGATGTTTTGTGACCACAGAGGCTGTTAACAGTTTATTCCCTTTACTAAACAAAATAAAAGTATAAATAACAAAACAAATCTATAAGTTATAGAACTGGGTGGAATGCTTTAATTCAGGAAATTACCCAAAATAGACAATCTGATCTTGTTATTACTGCCAAATAACAATTTTCAAGTG
>VUQR01019772.1:28858-42000 GCA_015108515.1 Hemichromis elongatus
TTTGTCCTAAAAATATACATTTGTGTTGAGAATATAAAGTTACAGATTCTAAAGATAGAGGACATTATCATCTGCTCCAAGATGGTTAAAGACCTCATAGTACTATATGACCCCTACAGAGCAGATGATGACACACTAAGCATTTCTTCTCCACTCACCACTATGTGTTTATACACAACTTTGTGTGTAGCCATTATCATTAAGCTCTGGCACTCTTCCACAGTGTGTTTTTTTCCTGACTTCTTCCCCTTGCCCACAACTGGTTATAGCAGATGGCTGTCCCTCTCTGACTCCGGGTCTGCTAGAGGTTTCTCCCTGTTATAAGGGAGTTTTTCCTTCCGACTGTAGCACAATGTTTTATCATGGGGGGGTCATGTGGGATTCCTCTCTATTACTGCAGGGTCTTTACGATGTAAAGTGCTTTGAGGCAACTGTTGTTGTGATTTGGTGCTATATAAATAAAGCTCAATTGAAATTAATGTAATTGAAACCCAAACCAAAAAAATAGTTAACGCAAACACAGCTAACAGAACTTAACTGATTGTCAATGGAGTTCCACTGAAACACGGCCTATTTTTCGTGGTGGATAAACACGATTGAAGATTGAAATAATGGAAAGTGGTCTCTTTATTTGTTAAACTAAATACTTCAGCAGGTGGAGGAAATGGGAATTATATAACAACACATGACTACTAACGAATAATAGCAGCCTATGTCAGACTGCAGATAATTGTGCAATACGTCTCAAAGCAAGACAGGAAGCTGGGCAGGTGTAGCTAGCTAACAGTTCACTACCCCGAATCACTTCCTCAAAGGGAAATCACGTTAACCGTACTGTTATTTCTGCATAATAAACCAGACTCGAGCATGACTTTGAGGATGACATCAGGCTGCAGCTTCATTCACAACAAATACACCAGCAGCGATGTCCACACGGAACAATTTTAGCTGTGTAAACTGTGGCGCTTGTGATGAAACCGAACACCTGCTCGTCTGCATTCAAGTCAAAGCTAACACATCCAGAGTTGCTAACCTTACAATGACAACCAAACTACAACGAAGGGGGAATTACGGCGACAGCATACAGCATCATGAGCCCGGTCTAAAACCACCCCATCGCTATTTCGTAGACACGGTTCAGTCCTCGTTCGCGCTCGTGTCCCTACCGTTATTTGTGGAGGATGTGGAGGAGAAAACACCTCTCTGGTTGGTAAGAGATTGACGAGGTGCTGTTCGTTAGCTGGGATGCTGCTGTTGCTGCTGCTGCCTCTGCCTCACCGCTACCTCTCGCTCGCTCTGCGTCAGTCTCGATGACGTCAATCTGTCATCTCCTCGACCGCAGCGGCGCTCTCTCGAGGCCAGCGAGCACGCGGCAGCGCATTTACAGATTAAACACCCTTAAAGGAAATAACTGCACAAAAAGAACTGTGTTGCTAGTATTATTATTAGTAGTAGTATTGCTTAGAGGCGTTCATTTCCAAGTATGAACGTCTCCATCATAGTCTTTGGGGTTACACCCTTACTGCTCTGCAGCTACAGGCCTAATATCACATTTATATGACGCATATGAATGCTTTTCCACCACATAATGAGTCCTACCGCTAAATAACACTGGATTTAAAGCCTCAGAAAACATTAAACCCTCCCGAGTCTAAAACTGAGACACTATCTCTATACCCCACCCCCAAACAAATTCTACCTGGTTCTGTTATTGCGCATAAGTGTGTCAAAAGTCCTGCATTATGAATATTCTCATAGAAAACGCCCACATTCACATTTCTCAGACTTTTGAAAGATCATCTTCATAATGCATCTTTGCTTGTTGTCCACATTGTTCACCATTCTTTATTATTATTGATAATAAAATATTATCATACCATATGATTGTCAAATCATTGAATGATTGTGATTATGTTTTGTGATATGATTATCATGTGCACTCAATTTTAATTGTGTATATTATCTGTTATGTTGGGGTGGTTTTGTTAAACACACATACTGAAATTATTGGCCTCATTCTCTCTCAGTCTTTCCCTTGTCATGTCTCTTGGCTTTTGACTCTAGTGTACACAAGCAACACAAACAGCTTTATAATTATCGACAGCTCTGGTCTGAAGTTTCCATGCACTCATTATGGGTATGAATGTCATGGTAATTTCGGGTTTTGATCTGTTCTTTTTCAGGGTGGATATCATACATCTTTAATGAATGAAAACAAGACCTGGGTGCACAATTCTAGTTTATTTGAGATTTCGTTTAATCCATATTGGGTAAAAAGTATACATACAGGCTTAAATATATACATACACTCACTTAAATTGTGTAATATGTGTTGTAGAGGTTCACAGTGTCTCGTTCATGACTTCACAAGGAAGAAGCCTATACTTCAGGGGTGTGGAACTCCAGGTCTTAAGGGCCGATGTCCTGCAGGTTTTAGACTTTGGCAAAGTGGCTACGCATCAGAATAACTTGTTTTTGTGTTCAGTTGTTTGAATTGATGATTTTTGAATTGGCAGTTGTTTAGATTTTGCTCCAAGAGACCTCCCCAACTTGTGTAAATCTACAATTCTCCTTCTTAGATCTCTACTGAGTTGTGTGGATTTTCCCAATGTTCTGAGTGTTGGTCAGAGAAATAACCAGATGTAGTGAATCGGGATTACTCATGAGAAGTTAATAGACTTTGGCCTTGTCAAGTTAAGGACATTGTAGAACTTTTAGCACCACTTAGTGGGTCTATGTATATACTTGAGCCTTTATGTATACTTTTGACCCTACATGAATTAGAGAAAATCCTAAATAAAAGTATACTGTACAATAATTCAAACAGTGGGGAAAAAAAACATTTCAAAGAAGTCACTGAAAGGTCCAAATTACCATAAGATTTATGCCCATGATGAGTGTCTGACCACAACTGTATTTAGGCAAACCTGGCAAATTAACAGAATATACATCTTGATGCATTCTCAATCATCCAGGCATGTAAATCTACAAAGGTTGATTCTATTCATCTGGACGTGGTGTTTTCAGTGGGAGAAACGTTTCATCACTTAAGTCACTTGGATGAGTGACGAAACACCACATCCAGAAAAACCAAATCAACCTCTGGAAACAGAATATACAGTTTGTATAGCTGGGAGACTCCAAATAAAATGATGTGTCATTTTCATTTTGTTTTAGCAATTTGGTGAACTTTTAATTTTGTTTTATTTTTCTTTGTGTGTTTTTTATTTTATTGGCTTATATTTTTAGTTCTTTCCTGTGTGTTTGTATTGGAACATGACTTCTGTCTGTTGCAATAATGTATGGGGACATTTGAATAGATGCCACCATTAAGGTCTTGTGTTTGCGAATGTAAATAAAGTTTCAGATTTTTGAATCTAAAACTATCGTAAAGCAGTCGTTTGTTTGTCGTGCGAATGCCGGTTGCCATAACTACAACCAAGATGGCGGCGATGGCGGCTGGAGACGAGCACGCTTCTTCTGAAGTTTTGAGAGGACTCGCCCGACATTTAAATTGTCTGAACGAAGACAACAAGGCGACAAGAAAAAGAGCTCTAGAAGCGATCAAGAAGGAGACGGTAGATAAAGGACTGTCCAGCAGCGTCTTACAGGAAGTGTTTTCTTCCCTCCTCAAGCCTCTCCTCAAATGCCTGTTAGACCCGATGGAAAGATGCAGAGAAACGACTATAGCGATTATAACAGACTTTATACGATTTGTCCCCAAGCCGGAGGAATCGCTGCCTTATCTCATACCCTGCTTAGCTCAGCGATTTGGGGAAAATCAGATCCTGGAGCCGGCGGAGGAACTTCGCCTGTCGGCCGTGGAAATGCTGACTTTAATAGTAGAAGTTTGCGGAAAGAATTTAGCGCCCTATCTGAGCGAAATGATCAACATACTGCAGAGAACCATCGTAGACCCCTTCCCCGACGTTAAACGTGAAAGCTGCAAGTGCACCGTGAACTTTGCGAAGTGTGTGCCAGGTTAGTAAATGGGTTTTGTTGTGGTTACTGAGATAGCCGGTTACCATGGTTTCGAAGCACGCCGACATGTTTGAGCTCTCTTTCCTGTACTGCGCAGGTACCTCTGCAGTTATATTAAATGACAAGAGTGACGTTTTGTGCTGGGAATCTAGAGCAGTCAGTAGTTGCTTGTTTTGCCGGAACAAATCCCGTGGCAGTAGGCACGCTGTCGTGTTTCAGATCGTTAAATGAATTTGACTAGACGAAGAGTACCCGCGTAAATACACAATGCTGTTTTTAAATGATGGTTTCATTTCTTAAGGGGAAAACTATTTAAACTTACCTGGCCCTGTGAGAAATAGGAATTGCCCGCCTCTTGTTAAATCATTAATTAGTTGTGATTAAGCTAATTATTTTAAAATTAAATTAAATTATAATTTAAAAATGAACTTTCTATTTTTCAGGTTACCTTTGTCTATAAGTAAAGATCTGAAACATGCAAGTTTGATAAGTATCCAAGAAAAAGAAAATAAATCTGGATTAGGACAAATACTTCCCTCAGCACTGTGCTTGGTCTGATAATGTATCATAAGTTGTGTATTATATCACTGCATGATCCAGATTTCAGTCAGACAAATGAATGGACTGCAATCCTTTCCCCTTCTCTCTCTTCAGAGCACTTTCACATGCAAGCTGAGAGTCTCATTAAGCCCCTTATGTTGACCATTGCTCATCAGCACTCTCGGGTACGGGTTTCTGTCATCGAAGCCACTGGGGCGGTCATTCAGCACGGAAGTGGGAAAAATGTGGATGACGTGCTCTCTCACCTGGCACAGAGACTGTTTGACGACTCACCACAGGTTCCGTTTTTTGGGGAAAAAACTTTCAGGAATAGCATGACCATGAAATAACATTATTGTCCTAAAAATCAAAAGCATTTTGTCTATGTTTAGAAGATCCTGAATTCTGCTTCCATCTCATTCTCTCCTTTGATCCAGGTGAGGAAAGTTGTGACTGCAGTCGTTGGTGATTGGCTGTTGCACTTCAGAGACAGATATTCTTATTTTCACAAACTCATCCCTCTCCTGCTCAGCAGCATCAATGATGAGATCACGGAAATAAGGTTAAAGTTAATAGTTTTATTCTGTAGTTTAATTTCCTGTTTAGAAACTACATGACACAATTTCTGTAACTTCTGTCAGGATGCTTAAATTAAAGGTGTTTTAAGGGTTTATGAATTACAGTAATTTTATACACACTCTCCTATTTTCAGACCCTCAAAATTAATTTGATAAACTAACCAAATTTTATATATTTAAGGATTGTTTTTAATACTTAAGTGAAAATCTTTTGCGGTCACTGACTGTACACACCAAATGGACACACTAAATGCTGTGTGCTGCAGCTGTGTTCAGTTGCTGCTTGTTTGTGGGTCAAGCAGCAACTGACATTGTTTAGCCTTTCAGCTGAACAATGTTAGTGTTTGCCATCTTGCTGATAATATTTATTTTGGTTTTTCAGCCTGGTGATGGACCCTCGTCATTTACACAAACATCATTTGTTCCTCATATTTAGAGTTCTTGTGTACAGCTACCAAGTGCAGGCTCAACTCCAGATGTTTTTTTAAGATAAGATGACCTTTATTAGTCCCACAGGTGGGAAATTTGCATGTTACAGCAGTAGGAAGAAAAAATGAAAAAATATATTGCACAGAATGTAATAGAATAAGATAAAATAAAATACTATATACAATAGAATACAATACAATACAAATACAAGTGCTATGTACATCTGAGTAATAGGCAAGAAGAAAAATATTGCACATATAAAAGATTTATTGCACGTGTTGGTTTCAGTGTTTGAAAGAAATTAGCTGTAGGCTTTCCCTGCTATAATAATCCTGCTATTATCATGTCATTATCTAGCCATGAAACTGCGCATAAGCCAATTGTCCAATTACTTTGGTTGCCTGAAAATCAGGGAGTGTGTATAAAAATAGCTGTAATTTCTAAACAGGTTATGCAGTACTGTTTTTACACTCTTTCAATTACATATTTCAGTTACATATAAACCATCTGATTGTAACCATATGATCTACTGGACCTAGTTGTTTATGAAATATAATGCAGAAAACAATGACCATACTATTATTACTCATTTAGGATGAATAAGAAATACTCTTTGCGTTCCGTGTCCTCTTTCAGACTTCTAGCAGCTGATCTGTGGAAGCAGGCAGGCGTGCAGTGGGAGAAGGAGAATGAAGACGACATCAAGGACAAAATGGACTTCCTTCTTACTCCACCTCCACATTACCCATCAGAAGGTCTGACAAAGCTGCTGTTTCTTCCCTATGCTACCATTTTTAAGTAGCGTGGTCCATTTGGGTGTTCTGGTAAATAATTGGAAGAGTCAGAGCTCGAGTGAATGGTGAACTGTGACATTGACATTTTTCTACATCTCAGTAGTTCTAAAAGCTTTTGTTGTTTGTGATCTTAGTAAATAAGCTGTGGAGTGGGTGGCATCGGTGCCAAACATCAACCCCGACTCTGCGTGGGTGGTGAGGCAAGGGATTAGAAAGCTTTCTATGTCGGGGGTTTTACTTTGTTATCTAGATTCAAAGTTCTTAAAGCAGCTGCATGTCAGTGTAAAGCTAAATGTAAAAACTGCACCCCACTAAATCTTCTCTCTTTATTACAGCTGTTCATGGTTATAATATACAGTAAGAAGAAATGATGCAGTCTATGACATCTTTGTTGTCAAGGCAGGTACTGGCTTGGAAAGATTAGTGATTGCCTCGGGCCTGGTAGCAATGTAAACCTGAAAGATGGCCACAATAGTTGGCCTGCAGTTTGCCTAGAAGGCCAGGACAAATATGTGCACAGCACGGTTGCACAAGTCTGCATTTTCTAAAAAAAAAGCTCCTGTACACGTCCCACTACTCCATGTGTGACAGTAGGGATGAATACTGGTTCTGCGTGGCAACAGGAAAGGAAGACACTCTTTCTCTCTTTCCTTCTTTCCCTTTTTGTCTTGCAATCATAAATCTGCCGGGCCTCCCAGTGTGAAGAGGTCACTGTCAAACAATGAGAGACAACCAGAAAGGGCCTTGTTTGGTCTTGTCCTGTTGTGTTTCTCTGATTTATCGCTGGCTTCCTTTAGTCCTCCCTTCCTCTCTCATTAGTGTGCCTATAGGAGAAGGGCAATAAGGCGGCAGGTTAGTGAAAAGAAAGACAAGCAAAAGTGAAATTTTGAAGGCTATATGGAAAAGTGTTCACTCTCGCTCTGACAAGCCCCTTTTGTAGGAATCTCAGTCAAAAAAAGGGTTTGTTTTTTGTTTAGTTTTTTCTAGAGAACGTGATGTGCTGGAGCCGCTCAGCACACTTTTGAAAATATGTGAATCAGTGCCATTTAGTGTGCTGTAAATGCACTTAAGGATTCATATAGTTCATAACAATATGCGTCACACAATAATTTGGCAAGTAGACACTACACATAAATTAAATATAATCCGAACAGGAAATATTTTGCATTATGGTTCTTGATATCTATTTGTGTGATATTTCAGACACTACCATCCTGGAGAGTGTTCAGTAAATGTAAAGCAAATCTCTCTCTCTACTATCTGCTATTTTCTGCTGGAAATCTCCATCTTGATGCTAAGTGAATGAGACAGAACATGAGTTTTTTCAAAGAAAATACAGATTAGAAACAGTGGCAGAGTATGCTTAGGTGAATTTTTCTTGCAGTGGAACGTCCAGGGTTGGGCTGCAGAGAGCTGGTTGTGAGAAATCTGGGGAAGCTGGTACCGGCTATCACTCACGATGTGACCGACTGGCTGGTGCCAACGCGGGTCAAGACCTCTCAGCTTCTTTCAGTGCTGCTGCTCCACGCCGAGGACCATTGCATTCAACACCTGCCGGCTCTACTGGCCACCTTCTATCGAGCCTGCACGGACAGCGAGAGGGACGTAGTCATCAATGTGAGTACCAGAGAAGTAGAGCCGATTATGCATCACATTGTTTTTAATTTTTCTGTTATTGTTTTCATTTGGTGTGCAATTCAGTAAATTTCACATCTGCACAGACTGTGAAATAGAACCATTTCTGCTGAATCAGCAGTTATTGCTTATGCGAGGCTAAACATTGTCCTATATTTAAACTGGGCCAATCAGGGCTCAAGGACTTGGGATGCACCTGTTTGCATATGAGGTTTGCGCTTATCTTTGATGTGTGGAAAATTAAAAGAATGACTTCCTCTCTTCATCATCCATGCTACTCCCTCAGGTCTCTGCTCTTGACTCTCTTCCTCTCTGTTTCCACCTTCAGTGTCTGGCAGCTGCTAAACTGATAGGGACCTTTGTTCCTCCACCTGTTTTCCTCAAACTGCTGCTGGATCACGTGGCAAGCCCACACTCTTCCTCCCACCCTTGGGCCCCCCTCATGGTGCTGGCTGCCGTGCTTGGAGGATGCTCCAGGCCCCTCCTTAAACCACACATCCAGCAGGTCGCCAGCGCTCTGGCCCAGCCTGATGTGTGCCAGGGATATCAACAGGTCAGCAGAGGGAAGCTCGGGTTTCGTTGTGGTTGGCCTGTTTTGAACTTATTTACCTGAGTATGACTGTTCTTCCAGTAATGCCATGTACCTCCTGCTCGCCCCCTACAAACACATCCTCTTACTGTTTTTTAGCTTTAATCTAGTATGAAGTTTACTGGTAAGGGAGGAACACGTTGAAAAAGTTAAAATCACACTTGTTTTGATGACAGCTTGCCTTCTCTCACAGGATGCCATGTTTTAATTTTCCCCATCTCAGCTAGTCTGTATGCACGAGCTGTTTCTCTTAAAGCCTTTTTAAATGATCTTGGCACTGTCATAAAGGATCATTTTCTGCTTTCTCTGTGTAGCTTAGCACTCTTATTATTGGCAGTGACTTTGCCGCATTCGTACTGTATATATTCTGGTGTAATTTGTCCGTTATGGAAATAAGTTTGATGATAAGGTGAGAGTCTTCAAGACTTTTCAATAGCTCTACTGTATGGGTGAGTTCAGGGGGTTCACTGTGGAGGAATTCTCCAAAATGCCAAGTCCGTTAAGGTGACACTGAGGGCCACATGGTGTTTTTCAAATCTAGCATTGCACATTTTTGATGGCACCGCCTCTGCTCAATTGCAACTATGAACTGTGTTCCTGCAGTGCTCGCACATCTCTGAAATGACTGAAATACATTTGGGTTTTCTCTGTAAATAAGAGGAAAATTCCTATCGAGTGCGGAGCAGACACTTCCATGCTTCTTTTCCTCTAGCGCCAAATATGTTTCCCTTTTACAATAACAGTTGTCTGCCAGATAACTGCACGACAGGCCTACATATACCCATGACCCCGTCCCGTCTCGTAGTGCAATGCAAGAATTACCTCCTTGAGATAATAATAACAAAAATCTACTAATTCATGTGACCCCAGGATGACTGTTGTGACCCCTTTGAGCAGACTAGGCAACGCAAAGGCTTTGTTTTTGTTGTTGTTGTTTTTTAATAGCCAGGCAAGCTCCTAGCGCCAGACTACGGTTCAGCCGTGCTATTCGAGGAATCCCTGAAATTTCAAAGCCTGACTGGTCAAGGCTGGTGATAAATGAATACGGAAACTGACCTCCTTCTGTCTTCCCTCGTTGCTGTGTGGTGGGGTCAACCAGAAAAAGAATTAACCGGATGGGACAGTCACATGCTGTCGCACAGATGCAGGGAAACCTCTGCTTCCTCTCTGTCTGTCTCTCTATCTATCTTACTCTGTCATTCTCCTCCCCTGTTTCTGAGGGCAAAGCACAGAGCACTGCTCAGGGGAGGTGGCAGAGACAAAGCACCTGCAACATTCTTTGACAACAGGCAGAGTTCATAGCATGGAGACTGGCCAGATCTCCGTGTAGCTGTAAATAACACCACTGGAGACAGGACCACCTGCATTCAGCATGCCGGAGCTCTCTCTCTGCGGTAAAATGCTGAATCAGAATATCTTTAGACTGACTTGCTTTTGATTATTACTGGATAAAAGCTTGTTCACCTGCAGGCACAATGGCAGCATAGAAAGTAAGGCACACTTACCTTATTTTATTCTTAATTTTTATAAATATAGAAATTTAAAGGACTTTAAAATATAAGTGCATGCTTCAGAGAGAGTTGAACACAATGAAGCCTGTTAAGAAATTAAAAATAATAAACTTCAAAGTGAGCATAGGCCGACTTGAAGGCTCTGTGAGGAGCTGATATATGATGCTTCTGCACGACATAACCTCACTGGCTCTTTCAGCTGTGTTTTCTTTTCTTTATTTTGAGAAGGGGGTGGGAAGACGACTTACCAAAATAAATGACAGATGCTTCGTGGAAAAACAAAAAAACGTTTGGTTATAAATTGAAGGTGATTTCAGGAGCTTGAGCAAACATGAAAGAGAGTGGTTAAGGAAGCCACCGTGTTCAGATGTGAAATTTATGTTTTCTTATGAGTCCCACATGGCCGCAGTGGATCATATCATACACACCTTGCACAGCTGTGGTGTCCCTGTGTTTTAGGCTGCCATGGTGATAGAGACATCAGCACATCTGCAGGGCTGGTGTGGATTGGTGAAGATAGTTAGAGCTGGAAGAGCTCTGTGAGTTTCACAGCCAGGCTTTCATCTTGTCTGCACACGGAGAAGCTTCACAATGTTGCAACCTTAACTATTCTGCTGAATAAGCAAGCGTACTTCCATACATTAGCGAGTCTCCTGTGTGCCTGCACCTTGTCATCAACGACAGCTGGATACCGCTCACTGCTCTGCTGAAGGGCAGACATGGAGTGCAAAAAAGGCACAAGAGCAACTTTCGGCTAGCTGCGAAGGGTCGACATTGCATCTACTCCCAATGTTTGTTTTTCTGTTGCTATAGCAATGTCGGTAGCTTTTGGTGGAGTGGGGGGGTTCCCCATTGGATAGTAATTCCAGGTCGTTGTATAGTTTTTTAAAGAGGAGTATCGTAAGTGATGCATCCAGCGGTGGACAGATGCACGTATGCGAGGTAACGAGGGCCCCTGGAACGTGCCTGGGCCAATAAAACCAGGTGTATCTCGATCTGCTCCAGGTGTCCACCTAGTCATTACACCACAACACTTTTTCCGCTCCCTCACTCTCGGCCAGCCCTAATCGTTGTTTTCTGCGACATCTGCATACGTGTGCCGCATTATTTCCACTACTGCTTCCCTGGTGCCCCTGCTGTCTGTATGTGCCAGTGAATAGCTCGGTCATAAGAAGGGATCCCCACCGTCGATGACGTGAGAAACGTAAAGACCGGTTGATGGTGCAGCATGTGAGTTGTGTTTAAGTGTTTGCTTTAGTCTATTTTTGCATTGCTATATGACTTTGCTGCAATCCCCAATTGCTTGGAAATTAATCCCAGGCTTCAAATTTGGGAAAAGAGAGTGCGCCACCTAGTGCTAGTCAACCAACCACCATCACTCCAAAACCCAACCAGTCTTCAACCAGACCAAAGCAAACACCTGGAGGGCACTCTTCCTCTTAACAACTCATACAAAATCACGCACTCTCAGTCACACTTACACCTTCCACCCCTAATTCTCCTTCTAACTCTACCCCCATGACACCCTAATGACAGGCTGTGTGAAAACAGGGGGAAAAAAAGGCCACAGTCCCAGTGATGGCATGGAAATTAGTCTGACCTGCAGGTCTTTGTCTAAACATGAGCTCACCACAACACTGCCTGACAAGTGTCAGCAATGGCGCACACACACTCGTGTGTTTTCAGATGAGGGGAAAAAAGTTCTCACTCTGTGTTACTGTGTATCTTGTTCATCTGTTATTACTGGTAGGAAACATGAGACAAGCAGCCATTTAGTTGTTCCAGAATGATGTCACCTGGTTAAAAAAGCGGCGTTACCTCTTAGAATTCACAAAGAAAAGACGGTCTTAATAATAATGCATTCCTACTACGCCTTTCACAGGTTATGTACTTGGAGCAGTTGCTGGCGTGTGTGGATGTGCTGCTGCATCAGTGTGAGTCAGACTGCAGCTCAGTGAGCCTGCAGCTGCTCCAAGTGCTCATATCTGTCCAGAGCTTCTCCACTGAGCCACAGCTAAGCGAAAAGGTGAGAAAACATCCACATCATCATCAAAGTCACAGGTCCATCTTTCCTGCAGCTCTCTCATCTACATTTTGCTCTGAAATTGCACAATTTTCCCCTTCACTTGTTCTTTTTATCCCCCTTTAATTTTTTTTACTAGAAAGGTAAGCAGGTTTTATGACACGAGAGCTATTCGAGGAATGTAAGCATTTACACGGGCTCAAACTGTATAATTACCCACTTAGCCACAGGAGCTGAAATTGCACCTTTGGAGTGGAACTTTAAATCCAGTCTTTGTGGAAAGGAGGTGGGGGAAAGGTGGAGAGTGAAAAAAATGGACAGAAAAAGGGTGGATGGAGAGGAGTTGTGTTGCACTTGTGACACAGGTTTGTGTCATAAGTGTAGCCCCGTTTAGTTCCATAAAGCCTCCTTAGGTGAAAAAAAAAAAAAAAGCCATCTGATATCCAGGTAATGAATGACCTCTCATCTTGTGGTCAGCCTCCACATGCCAAGCACAAACAGGACCAGTGACAAGTGAAGCCAGTGGCATCTGAGGTCAACATGTCATCTAACTTCTTGTCGCCAATCGTAGACTAATGATAGGGAGAGGAGCGGGAAGGAACTGGCACAGATGCTCACCAGACACCACACGGGCCACCAGTGTGACTGTGTGTTTATGTCTGTCTGCATCAGTGTGTATGTTCACACAGGGAGCAGCGAGTAGAGGAGAGATGGGAAGGAATGGATTAAGAAAGAGAGGAATGGTGAGAATGGCCTTGGGCATTCCCGGACCCAGAGGAAAAGAAGAACTTGTTTTCCCAGAAAAGGGGCATGTCTTTCCCATCAGCGGACAGCTCAGGGTTGTCTTGCTCTCTTCTGAAAGAGCCGATTTGTGACTCAAACAATGTGTCTGTCCCCGTCCATCCCTAAGGGACTACAACGGGAATTATTAAGCGCACTATAGGTCTGTTTCCCTGCCCTAAGAAGTCAGCTAATTCTTTACTATCCCTTTTTTCTTTCATTCTTTTCCTTTCCTCTGAACTCAGCTTTATTGATGTGTGTGTGCATGTACTGGCGGTTCCT
>VUQR01019772.1:43822-57074 GCA_015108515.1 Hemichromis elongatus
TATTGAATAATTCTTTAATTCTTAGATGATCCTAAAAAAAAAGTATTTTTAGCCCAAGGTCACAAAATGCCACCTTCCCAAAAACTGCTATAAAAATATTATATAGTATTATATTTTTTCTTCTTTAAATGACACAGTCTTCTCAAACTACTTCAGCCTGAAATGTATGAGAAATTATTCATTGTTCTTTTTATTTGAACCTTTTAAAGGCTGGTATGTTTACACAGCTCAACTCTTTCTTTCTTTTAATGTAAAAAAACAAAAGCAGAGGCTGCTGGAAAGACTGATCGTTGCTTATAAGCATTCCTCGTGGTGCTGCCAGCTCTCTGTCCATGCAAAGGTCATACAGTCCTTACATATGCTGCTGAATGGGGCTTGCAGCAGCACCCTGCAGATTGGAACTGATTAATTTTTTTTACCTGTAAACACCACCAAAAATGAGCATAAGCCTGCATTTCCTTTCTGTCCACATGACTGTTTTCTATGCGGGTTTCTCATGGCCAAGATTTGCTGCAGGATTTCATCCGTCAGGAGCGGTGCATAGCCGGTGGCATGGTGTGTCGGTCCCAGCGTCAAACCTCGAGCTGCTGGGACGTAGCAGAGCATTGCAGTCTTTATGGGAGGCAAAATTTGGGAATGACCAAAATATGGGGATGGAAAGGTCCACTCTGTCACTGCTTTAGCCATCTCCTCTCCACCTTCACCTTCATATGAGTCAGAGTCCAGCTGGTCTGTTTCTACTGCTGAGGCCTCCCCCATGTCATCCTCAGAGGTGCGTGAGGTGCCATCTGCTGAGATATCTTTGAAGCTCTGAAAGGTTACTCATCATTCACTGTTATTGTATTAGTTTATAATGCAGAGCGAGGCCTTCTAAGAGAAAAGAATTGAAGGTGGACACACACACAGACACACAAACACACACATTCATGCTTTCATATCTTTGTGGGGACATCTAATTTACACAATGCTTTCCTTAGCTGCTTACCCTAACCCTAACCATCAAAAAGAAATACCTAACTATAACCATTAGCCTAAACCTATAACAACTTAACTGTACCCTGACACTAAAATCACCATTTTTGGTCTCAGAAATGCCTTCAAACTCGTGGGGACAGGCATTTTGTCCCCAAAAGGGCTGTTGGTCCCCAAAAGAATGGTAACATTCCAATGTTTGGTCCCCACAAAGATATGTAAACATGGCACACACACACTATAATTCAGCATCAATACCGGCACACACTTATGTTTTCAGTAGCAAGGCACCCTTAAGGAAAACAAAAAAGCTTGAAATTTTACTGCATGCTTTGAATGGTAAAAAAAAAGCAGCGCCCCCTTGTGGTCAAATATAAAAGTTTAAAATTGAAGGCAAGCAGTCCCAAATAAATTTTTTACATAAAGGAATGTGTTAGTTGATGTCAAGATAAATGTGGGATCAAATATTGTATTGTCAGTGATTTTCAGTGGAGGATGAAATGTGGAGGTTTTTGCGTAGCTTAGCCATTTTAAGCCAATTTAATGAAGTGAGACAATTCTAAAATTAAAAAAATAAATAAATAAATTATATTGTCTGGCAAATATGAACTATATTAATTCAGCACAGCCAAAACATCATGAAAATAAAAAACAGAAATGCACAAAATGTTACCCAGGGATAAACTTCACTAGGTTTTATTCTTGCAGATGTTCTATTAACACATCCCAAGGACTTTGCTACGGGCAGCAAAACAGACAGTCGTGTTATTGTGTTATCACTGTGTTTGATGTGCACACAATACTGGAAAATTGGGTCTCTTTTGGACAATTGACGGTAGTTAATATGACAACTGAGAATTGGTCATTTTGCTTGCTCATCAGCTCTTCAAACACTTCATCTGTGTTTGTAAGAGACAGGAATAATTATTGCCTGCTCATATCCTCCTCGCTCTTTTTGTTCTCCAGCTGGTGTCAGAGTGTCTGCTCGTATGTAATATGGCACAATTACTCACAATCTCTCTCACTCCCATTCTCCCAAGTGAATGATTATGCCTTGTTAAAGGATAAGATAGATGCTGATTGTTTTTCTTATTGCTTATAATTGAAATGTTCAGATTCTACCTTGCCACATCTGTAGTCATTTTGAGCTACCTCTGCTTAAATAACACATTCTGTGAATCACAAATTCCCTTTGGATGGAAATGTCTGTCTCGCGCTGTTTTCCCATATCTTTTTATGTTGCTGGCTAGCATCCCCAGGTCATGTCAGGATTTCCTCTGTCTCCACTCGTGTCTGTATAAACAGGGCATGAACTCTGTTTGTCTGTCCCAACAGGGCATGGACGCTTATCACTCATTACACACACACAGATCACTATATATAGCTCTGTAAACATGCTGCAAGACTGTAAGTGGATAAGTGTGCGTAGGCATGAATGTAACTGGGAATATTTGCCTGGTGAGTTTCTCATTTTCCTGTAAAAGACATTTGTGTAAAAACAGTGGCGCACAAAGATCTTCTTACATCTCATTTCCTCTGACTCAGTGTTAATGTCTCACCAGTCCACGGTTTTTAACAACTCAACAATATGGTCAGTGCCTTTTTAAAAAGTTTTTAAAAAAAAACAAGGGCTTTTTTTTTTTTGTCCTGACAAAGTGCTGTTGAAAAAATTCCCAAACGCAAATATCTTTGCTCTGTAAGCCCAGCACTATTGCTTTTTATGGAGGGATTCAGCATTTAGTAGTTGGGTAAAAATAAGACTGAGAGACGGTCCTTTGGATGAAGAATCCCAGTTTAAGCACTGCTGAAGTAGTGATAATGGTTATATTGGTAATGCAAGAATTAGGATGAACAACAGTCATTCTGGATACTGAAATTTCCATTGCGCATATGATTTTTTTTTTTTTCTCCCAAATGCGTAAACGCACAGTCAGCTGGTCTGAGGAAAGGTATGAGAAAACAAGAGATTTGTTTAAATATGGCAGTGCAAAGCACCTTTTTTGTGTGTTCATCAGAAATCTGTTTCTGGGGCGCCAGTGTAGCTCACAGGGTGAGCAGGTGAGCATAGGTTGTTTGCTTTTTTTTGTTCGCACTGTTTCAACTTCTCTTTGTGCAAAAGTGTGTTATGCCAGAAAAAGAAATGGTATTTGTACAGTAGTAATGCAACTTTGTCTGTGTGTGTGTGTGTGTTGTGTTTTTTTTAAAGGTCCAGTGATTGGCGAGTTTTTGAGCCAGTTAATGCCTCTTCTCCATAACTGCCTCCAACCAAACAGAGACCCAGAAATGAGGATGAGCATCTTCACAATGCTTGCAAAGTTGCTGTTGGATGCAAACAAAACACTGGATTCCCAGGGGTGAGAGTGACACGTGTTCACACTACAGAACAGAAATCGGGAATTAGATGTTTCTGTCTGACGATCGTGAATACTTGACGCTTAACAGTACGCTCGTTTTTGGCTTCATTTTTCATCCTTTTATCTCTGCATGAGGTTAGGAATTTAACTTTTCAAGTAATCATTTTTAGTTTACACTTTCTGGAATTTACATCACTGTGTTATTTGAAGACATGCTAACAGGGAACCATAATTAGGAATGCATGCATAAAATGAGTAATTGTTTAAGTTGTTTGAGTTGGTTGTTGGTAGGATTCATAGTCAAACATGATGACAATTAGCTTTTTATTCACAAATTTAAAAACAGGTTACATAGTGTTTTTTACACACATCAGGAAAACTTTTGAGGCAACAGCCAATATTTTGGGGCTTTCAGTGGTCGTTGAGGCTTCAATCCCAGTGGGTTGATACTAAATCGTTCCCAAAACTGGCCGACAGATATAATCTCCCCAGCGAGTCCTGGGTCATCTCTTGGGGCCTCCTCCTGGCAGGACATGCCTGAAACAGCTCTCCTAGGAGGCTCCAAAATGCCTTCAAAAAAATTGATGAAAACCAATGGAAAAAAGTCTATAAGATTCTGGCCAAACCAGGGATTTAAAAGCATCTCTGAATCTGTGAAGCATTTCTCTTCAGGCAGGTAATTCCAAAACCTCAAGGTCATAATTTCTGCTCCATAGCTGGGCACCAGGCCCAGACATACTTTAAAAGCGAAGAGGAAAAAATAAAAAAGTCATAAAATCAAATTTAAAACAAACAGGAAGCCAATGGAGAGATGCTAGGGTTATGTAATGCAGTCTGCTAAAATCAGTAAGACGCCCAGTCATCCTGAAATTATAAACCACATTCCTTATTCACCATACAGACTGCAGGGGAGTCCCATTTGAGTTCAGATGGTCTCACTGGGAGTATTAGATCAACTAACGCTGATTAATTAATCACTTCACAGCTTGCCTGAAGCAAACGGCACATTCTGCCTGAGACTCTCGACACTAATTTGAATGGTTATTGACTGCTTAAAGAGTTATGGGGGGTCTAGCAGGGATGTCTGACATCCAACCAGAAGACCCCCCCCACACACACACACACGCCACCACCAACACCACCCCAACAGGGTCCCCTCTGAGCCCTCAGCTGTGCAGCCCTCAATATGGGCTCGGTGTTGCGATCTAGTGGAATGCATTAAACCCGAGATCCTCGCAGCAGCTGCTCCCGTCGATCAGAAAGAAAACCTCAGATGGAGACATCTGTGTCGTGTGTAACTAATTTTAAAGCTGTAGTCAGAAAGTTTGTTTTGCTAATAGGAGGAAGAAACTAGTGATAATCTTTGTATGGGAACACACTGAAAGTCCCTTTTGGCTCAAGTTGGCAGCGGCAGCAGAAGGCAACATAATGTATTTCAGTGAAACGTATCACATAAACAGGTCTTCTTGAGCCAGAATATTCTGCCATCTTTGCCAAAAATGTGGAAGTTGGATACTTAGCTTTTTTTTTTAATCCATAATTTGGCATATCACACAAAAGAAGTCTGTCTCTTCACTTCCAATGTGGCCACCTGCACTGCTAACTGGTTCATTCATCCCTGAGCTATATCGCCTGTAATCACAAACCCTCAGTATGACAGAAATCATGGTATACCTTCAAAAGGTTTCAGATTCATATAGTGTGAACTTAAATCATGCTATGCGGGGCTTTGCCTTCTGCCAAAGTACTCTCCCCTCATGAATTATGGACTGATCTTGATGCTTGGCAGATTGCAGGCCACACACGCGCTATATGTCATCAAGAGCACAATGATAGTCATAGAGAAAACCTCTCGTCTTTGTTCTGAAACCAAAATGGCATAATGACAGCTCCGCTATAGAACAAGCTGAAAGGGAAAGTTTGTGTGCGTTCACGTGCCTTTCATCCGCACACCTTCATAACACTTTTGTTTCATGTGGGTTTGTGTGCCGTGATTAAAAAGCTGGGTATAAAATCTAAGTAGAAGGTGTTGTGTAAGAAATGAAAGTGTATGCCTCTTTCCCCCCACCGTATGGGGCTGGAAAAAATTATCCGAGTTACAAGGAAGACAACGATGTGGTTTCATGCATGAACGAACTGCAACAGATACGTCTTTAGTCTTAATGTCAGGTTTTGAGAAACAAAACGGGAGGGAAAAGAGATGAGCTCTTTCTCTTGTTCCAAATGTGGTTTCCTTTGTGTGTTTTGTTTTGGGGTTTTTTTTTAGATTGTAGATAAATTAGTAACATGAAACAAGAGTAAACTGAGCTGTGCTTTTATCAGAAGTGACCCTGTAATAACACAATCTAGAATGAAACAAATGACAGAGTAGTTGAAATGAGTATTGCAATAATAATATGGCTAAATTCCAAACTGCCTTCTACTATGACGCAAAGTGCTGGGGCACCTGCCCGCCTCAGCCATGGAAAGCCATGCCATGAAGCTCCTGGTGCACAGTGTTTGTGCTGACCTTAATGCCGGAGGAGGTTTGCAGTTATTGAGTCGGCAGACGGTTGGTGAATTTTCTACATTCTGCTCCTCAGCACTCAGTGACCCCGCTCTGTAACTTTACATTGTCTGACACTTTGTGGCAAAAGTTCCTGTGGTTCCTAAACACTTACACATTGTAATGATAGAACTTACATTTGATTGTGGAATATCTGAGCTGCAAGAAAATATACAAACTAGCTTGTTGCTGCAGGGGCATTTTTTTGCATTGCCATGCTTGAATTCACTGAGCTCTTCCAAACAAACAATTTTTTGACAAATGATTGAAAAAGCAGACTGCGTGGCTACCTTGGTTTTATACACTTGTTGCAGTAGCACTGAAAACACCAGATTTCAAGATTGAGATGTGGTCAGATCTTGTTGTCCACATTGTGTATGTCCAATGATTATGATGAAAGACCCAAAATCTATTTGTGTGTGCACTGCATGAGACCAACTACACAGGAAAAAAAGCACAGTCTGAAGATGGCTTTTGGCATTACATGAGATTCAAAATTCACTTCAGTTTAATTCAGTGGTTCTCATATGTGGGACACAGGGTGACTGCAGGTGTGGTTTAGAAAATCATATTAAAAATAGAGTAAAATCTAGTTAAATTCATTTGATTTTATTTAGGTTAAAACAGTCAGTAGTGTGCTGCTGTTAATGTGCCAATTGGTATATATAAAAATAATTTCAGATCATTTTTCTTTATTAATGATTGATTTAAGTTGTTGTGCAATGGTGGGGCATGCCAGAAAAGGAACCACTTGACCTTTTTTTTTTAACTTTATGTGAAGCCACTGATCTGATCTTATGTAAATAAACCTGTAATTAAGTGTGCACCCATGGGGGGTTTGTAAAAAAAAAAAAAGACCAGAGTAGGTCCAGTTTTCTTTTGGACCACTTAATATATGCTGAAATGTTATTGTGGATTTCTTTGTCCAGTGATGCCCAAAATACACATTCCCTACCCCATCTTTGAGAACAGCTTTCTGCTGTGCCTTCTTCTGAGTAATGCTTACCTCTGAGAGATTGCTCAAGTGCATATAAACCCATTAGCTATACAGTCAAAATTACCAAGCACCTGTGTGCACGGGTGTGCATGCATCCAGATGTGCAAGTACAACACAAAATCTTGCTTCTCTAACCACTTGACATCATCCTTGTAATGTGGGAATATGCCTTTCCATCCTCTGGCATCACTCGTGATGAGCTGTTACGGTGACTGAGCCCATCCA
Organism: Hemichromis elongatus; assembly: GCA_015108515.1. NCBI lineage: Eukaryota > Metazoa > Chordata > Actinopteri > Cichliformes > Cichlidae > Hemichromis > Hemichromis elongatus. The sequence continues at coordinate 50,916 of VUQR01019772.1, forward strand.
GCTGCACAATTCTTGCTGTATTTGTAACACACAGTCCCCCTCTACTGGCAGGGATTCATTGCAACACTTTAATGAATATGGCATATGACAGGTTGGCATAAGCTAAAGAACCAGTGGCTAGAGCTGTTTTGCAGTTAAGGGCGTTGCAGACTGTAGTATGGATGCCAAAGGCAAAGAGAAGCGAAAGGAGGATACCCAGATGTTCTAGTCATTGCCTCAGGCTTTTTCTCCACTACTGTCTTCCTTCCCCTTTTGCATTACTACAGGAAGTGTAGGAAAATGTATTGCAGCATTACAGCTGCAATGCTGCAGCAGTCATGTTACATTTGCACATCATCAGAAATATTTCAGTGCTGGCCAATTGAGGTTTTGTACATAAAGCAAATATCTTCTCTGTATTCCTGCTAACATATCATGTCCTTTTTTTTGTTTTGTTTTCGTTTTTTTCCCTGTGCGTCATCGCAGGCATTTCCATGATGATTCAGAGAGGTTTCTGGGTGACATCCTGCTCCCTAACCTGGTGTGGCACGCAGGCCGCACCGCTGCTGCCGTCCGCACCTCTGCCCTCAGCTGTCTGCTGGCAGTGCTGCATGGAGGTGCCATCACACCTGGACAGGTAGTTAATGAAAGGCCATCGGCAAATCCATCGCACGTATAGTACGATGCACACAGTTTTTTCTGTTTCCACCTGTGCAGAGGGACTCATAAGCACTGGAAGCACATACCGGATGTGAGCTCCCTCCAGTACTTTTGATCTCCAATCTGCAGGAATATTTTTTATTGACTCAGCTGTAAAGGAAAAGATGTGGTAGTGCATTCCTGTAATCCATCAGGGCTTGACATTTACTTCAAATTCTCTGTTATGTCCATTTCACGTCAAAATAGACGGTCCCACTCGGCCTTTTAGGAAAATATATTGTCCGCCATCTTTCTCTCCTTGGCTGAAAGAGTTGGCCACAGCAGGTAGCAGGTGTACACGGGGGCAATCGGGTTCGCATACCTTTGTCCCAGAGGAACAATGCTTCCACTGTTCTGGGCTCTTGTTATATGTAGGAACTGTCACCGGAACATGCCCTTGCACCTGCCTGCCGGAACATGTGCCGAGTTTACAGTATGTGCGTTCGCACAAGCACCCGCACATCTGGCAGTACTTGCCCTCGCGTGCACAGAATGACCATTTTAAACTAGCTCAAGCACCTGGTCTTTTCAGACATCTTTAGCTGCAAACATCTGGGGTGGGTCGTGTGAGCGTAGGTGTACATGTCCACGATCGCAGGAGTGGAAAGCTTTGAAAAGAGAAATTTCGGGTTTGAGTTGAACAACACATCCAGACAGATGCGAGAACAGAGAGTCGTGTGTTTTCCACAGGCGACTCAACAGCGACTCGTTTAAAAGGACATTGTTTCCTCTCTGCTCCCTGTGAAAACAATTAGCAGCTCCAGTTACACTTGGCACCGTGTGATTGTCACTGATGTAATGCTGGATCACTTCTCTGCCAAGTTTTCCTCCTCTTTTTTTGCCCCCACCCCCCTTCCTTGCTCTCTTTTTTTTTTTTTATTGTTTCGCCTGCGTGGTTTCAATAGCAAACAGACTGGGTGACAGAGGTTTTAGCCATCACCTCTTGGCCCGAGGCTCAGCGCACTGAGCACCTTGTTCATCAATCTGTTTCTTTGCTGGTGTGATTAAAACATCAGTTCTCTCTGGACTCGAGCTCAAAGCGATTGTGAACTCATCCAAACCTGTAAATGCCATACTTCAGGTTGATGTTTCGCAATTTAGGCAAATAAAACCTCATGTTGAGGTTTGAAAAAATCTGAACTGTTTCTACAAGTTGAGTAGAGATAGAATTTTGTCCGTGGTTAGCTTGCATTTTAGAAATGATGTACGGTAGTTTGACCCCCTGCCTGTTCTGTATGCAGCTGATCTGTCTGGAGGAGAGAATGCGTCCCCAGGTGTTGTCGGCCCTGGAGGAGGACTCTCAGATGAGCCGACTATTGGCTGGTCGCTGTCTGTGCGCCATGCTCAGACTCACAGGAACCAGTTTGCACCAAGAGGCTCTTAATAAGATTTACCCCGGTAAGTGGCACTGTCATTTTGTATAAATGCACTTCAAACTCAATTCAAGTCAGTTTTATTTATATAGGACCAAAACTGTCGCCTCAAGGCACTTTAAATTGTAAGGTACAGACCCTGGAAGAAAGAAGCCAGTATGGGAGGAATATGTTCTTTCTTTCTAGTCCCTGTCAGAACCTCAAATTTTGCATTATGATCTGATGTAATTAAAAACATTTTTCTTTCTTTATTTTTTACCTGTGAATGATTTTGGTTTTCTCTGCAGAGCTTCTGAAGCGTCTGGATGATAGCAGCGAGGAGGTGCGTGGTGTGGCCCTGCAGGCTGTGGGGCTGTGGCTTTCCAGCCTGACCAAAGACTACAACCCTGTGCTCTGTGGTCCTCATCTGCAGCTCCTCTTTCAGCAGCTGCTCCTGCACCTGGATGACCCTGACAGTTCAGTGCAGGACCAAGTGCTCGGTAAGACTGGGTGGGGCTCGGAGACGAGGATAGTGTTGATAGGAGCACATGCACATGCCCTCAACGTGCTTTGTGAAACAAATAGAAAATATTAGAATTTGAAGTTTTACCGCTGGCGAAATGTGCTGTACCTCCCTCTGGGTTTGCACTCTTAATCCAAACCATAACTCTTGAAGTACAATGACAAACTCTCATACAGCTGGCCTTCGCTTTATTTTTTTCCTTGACATCAACAGTCCCCGATGCTGTGAGAATAGTGCAGGACTGTAACTGTAACTCATCGGGACACATTAAACGCACTATTCTCGTGTTGCGTGTACTCCTTATGGTTTCCGATGATGTGCGACGGATCTTAGGATCTTGATTATCTGAGAAATATGATGGTGAGTGTGAGGTGGTGCTGAAAGCAGAGTTTAGGTGTGACGCTCTGCAGATCAGCACCCTGTGTCCAAAACACTCACAGAGGGATGAGAGGAATTTGGGGTGTCTTCTATCAAACGTTAGACTGTGCTACTGGCAGTCCGCCAGTGTACCCTCTGCTCCCTTTTTTTCAAAAGCTTACCATTATCCTTCTTTTCCATGGGGTTTATTACCAGAAGCAGTGTGTGCAATTTCCCCTGTCAAAGTATCTTAAGTCAGATAAGAGCTGAGCTTTCAGGGGGTCCAGATAAAGACTTCCCCACCTAAGATGCTCATTTCACAGGTTAAATATGTGAGCTTTAATGTCTGTATAGTAACTCCCTCTTACATGACACACAACCCGGTCCTCACAAGTTTGAAGGCATTTTTGAGGCTCAAAATGTGGTTTTAGTGTCAGGGTTACAATTAGGTTATGGTTAGGGTTAGGGTAAGGGGCTAGGAAAAGCATTATGTCAATGAAGGTCCTCACTAAGATAGCAGGATGAGCGCATATGTGTGTGGGTGTGGTAAATCTTTGCCTCTCTGCTCAAAATCTCTCTTCTCAACGCTCCCACCAAATCAAAACCACATTCAGACGCTCTGCCCCTCGCCACCTTTTCACATCTGCCCTCACATCCCACTTAATCCCTTCATCTTTTATCTGTCGTTCTCTCTTCCTCCTCCTCGTGCCCTCTGTTGTCCGCAGTGGCTTCACGGCTGTGTTTTATTTACGTATCAGTGGAAAGTCTGAGTACATTTTTTCCCCCCCTGAACTGTCGAACCAAGCCTCTGCTCCTCTGGACTTGCACTCCCTCCCACTCTCATATGGATGTTAGCTGTCATTGCTTTTGACAGGATGCAGGTGAGTGCTGATGCCTTTGCCAGTGATGAGCGAGAGAGAGGCCTCACTAAGGGCCCTCTCTTTCTCTCTTTCTCTGAGTTAAAAAAAAAAGAAGAGCATTTTCAGAGGCAGAAGCCTCACACGTAGGAGAGCTTTTCAAAGACACTATTTGTTTCTGTGGTGGGGACTTACTATATGCAAACCCACATTCAGTGTTTTTTCTTTTCTTTTTTTATTGAGAGCAGTTTCTGTGTTGTATTTATTTTTTAAGGATCCCCTTGGTGGGTGGAAAAAATAATGGGATTCCTCTTGCCAAGGCTAGGACATTCGTTTAGCCACATTTGTGGAGGTGGAGCATTAGGAAGAGCGCTGGCCTGGATCTTGCTCACTTTCTTTAAAACTGAGAGAAAGATGTCCGTGGCCTTGATTCTGTTTGTTTCCGTTTAATCATGAAAGGAATAATTGAAGATGTGGTTACTGTCTCAACTTATCCAGGACACGAAACAGTTGTGTATCTCACACAATGGCACGCATTGTCAACAAATCCCATGAAAAGTCCCACATCACTGTTGGGTTTATTCTGCTAGCAGTTAGTACCTGCATAGCCAAAGCCTGTTAAGTCTTTACTCTGTGTGTTAGATCTCTGCATGATAGATGAGTCCCACTGGGTGAAGTGTTTCTAGGTTTTCCATGGCCATGAGACTCTGATGCTGCACGCATAACTACCAAAAAAGATTCTTTAAATGAAATTTTTAAACAACAGCTGGTCTTTTCAATTTATATAAAAGCACCATCCCCCTTTTTTTTAACGTTATTGGCTGGTTTTGGATTAACGTACTGTGACAGACTATAGATTTTTTTTTTATAATATTGATAGTTAAAGGTTTAATATCTAGTTTAGTTATTTCAGCTGAAACTAGTGAATTTCAGACAGGGGTCATCCGTCGATGATGACCCCTGTCATCAGTGATAGTGTTGTTTCATTGTTTGTTTGGTGTTTTGTTTTTTTTTCCTGAATCAAGTATACTTTTACCACATTACCACGCTGTAGCCAATCATGGATCAAAATCCGATTGTAAAAACGCATAATTCCTGTTTGGCCAATACTTCACCAACACCACTGGGATCAGCCAAAGGCCCAGATACTGTGTCACGTCTGTGCTGGAATTTTCTTTCTTTTCTCTTCTTGTTTGTTTTTTTGTTTTTCTTTTGTTTGTTGTTTTAGACTTTTATTTTATCCTCCACGCGTCCAGTTTCCTCAAATTTTTAAGGACACAATGCACAATTCATGATAATGAATGCTCTTGCTCCCCTTGCTACATTTGTGAAACCTAGGGGTAATTTTTGGCCCGGCTCTCACTTTAGATGTTCATGTAATATCTCTGGTTCGGTCTAGTTTTTATCACTTTTGAATAATTCACAGGTCAGGTGGCTGAACAAACACAAAACATTGTTCCGAAAATGATCAAATAAAGCAGACAGGAAGTGATAAGAAAAGAAAGACCTTCAACAAACCCGGAGAACCTTTGTTCAAAAATTACAAGAATTTCTGGCTCCTTGGAAGCAAAATGCATAGAAATGAGGGGTGGCTCAGGACTTTTGCACATTGCTGTTGTAAATCATAAAACGAGGGACATTTACACAAACAAAATAAACATATTCCACTTCTGCCCTTGTTGTGTTTTAAGCCCAGATTTATTTTCTGACACAATTGTGTAAAATTGTGTCGGGTGTGTCTGAAGCATTCAGGATGAAAAGGTTTGGAATGACAATAGTTTGAATGGCACCTAAATGCTGTTACAGTGCTTGGAAATTTTTCAAATTTCCAAGAGGCTCCAAAGTGTTTTAAAACCGCTGAAATAAATGGCAGAAGAGCATTTGAACTTCTTCTTTTCAGCACATGTGCCTCAAACAGTTTAAGTATATGATTGTGAGTCGGCCCGTGAAGCCGGGCTCTTCAGACTGTGCTCAGGGACTCTTTGTGAAATACATGACCTCGTGTCTCGCTGAGTGATCTATATCTGACAGCACCCATAACCAGCCCAAATCCAGCTTGTGGAAGCATTCCTGCCTCTCATGCATGGCTCTGTTTGAAGCTTTCTTTTTTTTCCCCCCTCCCCACTCTGTCTTTCCCTCCATCTCTCTACGTCTTCCTTTAATAGCTGATCCCATTCTTACGCTTCTTGTATTTCAAAAGCATATCTGCGAATTGTCTTGATGTCTGCAGCATGTCCTGACAGAATGATGGACAATGCTCCCATCCCTCCCTCTGTCACTGCTGGCACGGGTGTAACTCGCTTCTCACAAGCCATCATTGTTCTCTTTTGATTCAACCCCCCCCCCCCCCCCCCCCCCACACACACACACACACACACACACACACACACAC